>VZTH01007717.1:0-25694 GCA_013397815.1 Aleadryas rufinucha
TCATGAGCCCTTTGTTAAATTTTCTCTTCTCTGCCCAGCTGTAGCAAGGGAGGATGAGTGAGTGGCTTTTCGTGGGTGCCTGGCATTTGGCCAGTGTCAAACCACGACAGTTTTTGGTGGAGATGCTGGGAAGTCTTGAGGACTTTGAGATAAGGATATTAATTGGAAAAAATAATGAGCAAAACAAGTATTAAACTGTGTTATCGAGTAGAATGATAGTGGAGAATTTGTGTCGTAATTGTAGTGAAGGGTCCAGGAGCAGATTTTGTGTAAGTTGTCCATTTCTTTTGTTCTGTGTTGTGATTATGTTATTTTGGCTTTAGTGTGGGGAACTTTTCTTCTGTTTATTTCAGTTGTGGTTTTTGTTGTTCCAGGTGAAGATTGTATGTTGAATGTCGATTTTGATGATAATTCTTAAATATGTGATTCACAGAGGCGAGGGGTGGAACGGCTCCGGGGCTTTATAAACTCCTGGGCAAAGAAACATGGCATTAAATGGGTATATAACATTCCCTATATCATCCACAGGCCTCTAGGAAGACTGAAAGATACAACCGGCTGCTGAAAGCTATGTTAAGGGCATGAGGTAATGGGACATGGAAGCACTGGGATGCAAACTTAGCAGAAGCCACTTGGCTGGCCAGCACTAGGGGATCTGCTAAGAACCCCAGTAGTAGTTAATGAAAAGATGTATGATGTTTGGAATAGAGATGGTTTAAGGATGTAGTTTAAGCTGCATATGTGGGTAAGAAAGGATTCCAGGAATGAGAAATAGATATAACAGAAGAGTTGGAAGATACATAGATTATGTGGGATCTGAGTATGACATATGACTACCTGAAAGGTGGTTGTAGTCGGGTGGGAGTTGGTCTCTTTTTCCAGGCAACAACTGACAGAACGAGAGGACACAGTGTTAAGCTGTGCCAAGGGAAATTTAGGTTGGATGTTAGGAAAAAGTTTTTTACTGAAAGAGTGATAAAGTTCTGGAATCGTCTGCCCAGGGAGGTGGTGGAGTCACCNCTCCCCTGTCCCACTGGGAAAGGGAGGGATGGAGCAGTGTAGTGGGCACATGGCAACCAACCAAGGTCAACCCGCTACAACCCTTCAACAACCACTTCCTAAGACTCTAAAGGCTTATTCATCCTAGAATATCTTCAACGTTCAGACACGTTGCTCATAGACAAAAAACCAGCATGGGGTTGCAATAACCTTCCAGGCTGATCAAAGAACGGGAAGAATTCTTTTTTTCCCTTCCATCTAAAGGCTGTATGATTGAATCGGACAACTTCATACTGAATTGAAGCATGCCACTTCAGAAAAGGTCAGATCCAAGATTTCAAGTGATGCAGATCTTCCCCTTTTCCTAAGAAGGTCACTGCAATATCTAGTTATTCACCTCAAAATCAAAAATTGCTCACTTCTTGCACTCTGCCCTGTGAGTTGAGCAGACTCACATTGCTAGATGCTTCCCACATCTGTAAATTTCTACAGACACACTTTTAAAAGTGAAAGAATGTGCCGGAGCTCGCAGTCTTCTGAGTCTTGAATTATGATTTCTCAGGGCAGAGCTCCAGCGACACACAGCAACCAGGAACAACTACCTCCACCTTTGGCTCTTCCCAGGGCTTGATTTATAGGGCTTGTGCCCGCCCTGCAGCCGATGAGCACTTCAGGTGGAGGTAGTCCCATTTAATAATTGGACCCGGGTGGATCCTGGTCTTGAATGAGAGTTTGGCAAGTGCATGTCATCAGGGAACTACAAAAGAAAACCCAATTTTTCATTAGGCAACCTAAAGTCTCTCAACTGTTGTCTTTTTCAGCTTCATGTAGCCATGTAGCTGGGACTTCCCACATCAGGGCAACACCTTTCTTGTCTTCTGAGATTAATACAAAGATAACAAAAGAGGTGTGAAGGGAATCTGAAAGCTCCTTTTTCTGAGTGTGACTTCTGCGGACAAATCCTGGCAGCCTTTAGAACAGCCTGGAGCTGCAGAAAGCAGAGCTGCTTTTATCATGACTGTGCTGGGTGGCACAGTCAAGAGGGTTTGCCATTTAATAAGAATTAACTCAGTTATTAATTAGCATATAAATCCCTTAAAAGTTTTATTTCATCAATAATTCATCCAGTTTTCACAGACTCTGATTCTCTGTGTCACTGAGGGATTGGAGACTCTATTCCTCTCTCTCAGCAACTCTTCATTCATTTATTTCTTCCCTCCTTTTCTCCTTTCCTTCTCATGTCCCTCTCCTTGAAATTTATTTCTCATGGTTGGCGCTGTTGCCCTCCATAAACAGTCAGGAGGTAATCACTGACTGTTAGTCACAAAGATGACAGTTGAGCTTGATTTCTGACGTTTGTTTGTGTTTCTTCACAGTCATGCACATTTAGGCAGAGAGAGAGAACAGCAGCATAGGAACTTGAGTAGAACACATGAAAATGGAACAGGATGGTTAAAATATCGATTGGGATGGAACAAAGGGGATTGAGAGGGAAAGACAGAGAACTACAAGACCCATAAACAATCTTTGACAAAATAATAGCTTTAATTTGCCAAGCAGAAGACGACTTGCACAGCCAAATGCAGCTTTTTAGTGGATGAATGGGCTTGAAAGAACAAATACTGGAAACAAAGAGGTCTGGGCAAAATAAGACTTGCAGAGAAGGGTCTGGAAAAAGATGGCAATGGTACCATCTGCTTTGGGAAACCCTTCAGCAATGCCACAGGGTGGGAATGGGCCTTCATTCCAAAGGGAAATGGAGCATGTGTTATAAGTGAGTTGGTAGCAAACAATACTTTGGGAAGATACGCTTTGTGAGATTACTGGAGAATGGAGGGAAATGATAGCTTGATTAGTGGGCCAGGGTTATGTCAAACATTTGAGGCAGATGAGCTTTCAATAAGTTCCAATTCAAAGCCTAGAGAGACTTAACCAGAGATTGGAGCTCTGGGAAGGATCCCTTTGCTCTAGGAGAGAAATACCTTGATCATGTTGGTGTCCTCTTCCTCTAGAAGTCATAGGAGTAGACAAATAGGCTGTCCTCACTGTCTCCTGATCCTGCTGAACTTGCACAGGTATGTCCAAAAAGGGAAAAAAAATCTGCTTATTGTAAGGGTAGAAATTTTGGAAAGGTATAAATTCTAGTATTTTATAGACTGAGTGGACTGATAATAAAACTGCCATGGCAATTAATGTATCTGGGTGTCTACAGGGAGGTCTGACCTTAGGAAGCCCTCGGCAGCCTGTGAGACAAGGAATGGTAGTAAGGATGTCAATAGTGCCCAGTGGGAAATCTGGGCTTGGCTCACATCCTGCAACAGCCCCTCAGGAGCAACACTTGCACACCCAAGGGCTATGGGATACCACATTAAGAGAGATATCAAGATGCCAAAATAAAAATCTCTGATGGTGTGGCAGGGAGGTTTAAGCTCGCCTGCCAGCTTGGGCTTCACAGACGCTGCTCATATCTATGCAACACTACACACCACAGGTAGGCAGATGTTATCCCTGCTTGGCCAGGCTGCATCCCCCATGGGCACAGAAAAAATTCACGGTTCTCTGCACTAGTCTGAGCAGCTCCTGGTCCCCAGGGAGGTGCCTGCCCCATTTCCAGTTCTGGGACTTCTCAGTTGACGGCCCAAAGGTCCTGTCCGGGCTTGCCAAGCCCTGTCATCTGTATCAAACAGAGCGTGGCGTTTCACCCAGCCTGCTTAATGCAGAGGGGGGGTGACCCCTCCCCACGGAGCAGACAGGCTGTGGCCCAGCCAAGTGAAACTGGAGTGTGTCTTTGCAAGGGATATCTGCTCTGACTCTGAGGAGGTGGCTCTTCCAGGGGCCATGTTTAGCTAGAGCAGAGCCCCAGCTCCAAGGATTCACTCACAGCACAGCTTTTCCGTGCCTCCTGCTCTGTTAACCAGAGCAGCAGCAGAGCATGAAGCGTGCTCAGGGTGGCTTTGGGAGCACAACACACTGTGGAGAAAGGGCACCCAGGATGGAAAAATCCCAGCTGCCTGTAGCTGAGAGGATCCATCCCTATTTTTTCCTGACTTTGGCCCGCTGCAGGCAGGAAATTTCTTGTTTAAATTCTGACCTGACAAAATCACTTTGAGAGTTGTTTATCAAAAGGGATTTTTTTTCAGGAGGAATTTATTTTGCAGTGACAGGAAGATGCCATTGCATGCCCAGCCAAGTTTATTTGGAAAGGCTCATTTGCTATGAATCAAAGCATCTTTTTCTCTTACCATAGGCAGAAAAGTCCTGTTCCAGAAGCAAACTGAAGCTTTTTCTCTCTTTTTCACTAAAGCTACTCTCCTGACATCCATGCTTAACCTCATTAGCCAGACATTATTCATTTCAGGGCAAAAAGAAAAGCCAGAAGTCTGAGTTGCAGCACAGTAAAGTCCACATTTTTAGGGATGACCAACAAATCAAAGATCAACATTCAGCTCATTAATTCAGGAGAGATAAATGTGTGAATTTGCCTTCCTCTCCTGCAAAGCATCATTTTGTCATTCTTAGAGGAAGGATAAGATTTAGTAGATCTAGATACATGTGTGTGTGCGCTGATATCAAGTGCTGTCCTCCGAGAGGACTGAGCAAGGACCAGTACAAGGCTCCAGACAGAGTTCACATGAAGGGCTGTGCTCAATGAAGCAGGCTGGGGCTGCTTTTCCCCATGGCTTGTCACACAGTGAAGGCTTATTTCCCATGGGACTTTTGCAGCCGTCCACAACTTGGCTGCACAGCACAGGGCTTGTACATAAAACCCTGTCAGAGCTTCCAGCACCATCATGCTGAAAGCTCGAGGTAAGGCATACACTGGGGAAACTGGAGTCAGTCTTTTGGGCTGTCAGCAAAGATTGCTTTTCTGGAAATGCTTTGGAAAGAGGATGTGTTGCAGAGCCCCAGGGAGCAGATGAGTTGTGTTTCTCTGTCCAGCCTTCATCTTGCCCCAGTGACCGTGCAAGGCTGGTGTGACCACAGAGATAGAACTGTTGTATGCAGCACCCATGGGTAAGTTAATGGTAGCCACAGGTAGTTTGGAATTCTCTCTGAGAAGGATGTGTCCTCTGAGCCTTTTTTAAATAAGAAAACTGATTTTTAGAGAGAAACCAGCTCATCAAGAGTATGCACATGCACCTATAAACACATGTTTAAGACAGACAGGGGTGTGTACCTGATGTCAACACACAGGGCTGCCTCTGCTGACTGCAAGTTCCAGCATCACCTTTACAAGTTTGGGAACGTGGCTGCTGCCTGAAATTATTGGGAGTTAATTGCTTGCTTGATACAGAACGCAGCTACAATTAATAGGAGTTGGACGTATTTTTGTGGAGAAAGAAATGGTCTGGGAGTTTTATGTGTCCCAGAAGGGGCAGGTGAGGATGTGGTGGAGCCTCTGGCACTGCTTGGCTCGCTTTGGATGGTGCTGAGCTAAGGGTACTGACAGCCACTTTGTACTGTTGAATTATTCAGGAGTCCTTCACAGATGGCTGCAAGCAAGGGAGGTCTGGGAGAAAGTTTAGAAGAAAATGCTCAGTATTCAAGGAAAAAGTTGATAATAAGGCAGATTTTCAAAGGACTTCAGGCCAGTAAAGGGTGGCAGACTCTCCTGATGGATACATGGGCTGTGCAGAGAAGGCAGCTTTGCCTGGTTACTGAAAATCATTGCAAGTGAAACTTTATGAAAATGAAAAACCTTATCCATAAATTCATCAAACCAAATACGGTGGAAGAGACCAAGTTAAACATTGGTAAGATCAGAGGAAAGCCGTCTGTTGTATTATAGCATTTATGTGGCACCTGTGATAGTATTTTGGGGCTGTTCAGACATCTCTGAAGAGGTCACATTTATTTATCAGTGTAGCAGAGCTTCTACACAGGTTGCAGATTAGATGTGTCCCTTCCTTCAGCCATGGGACACATATATTTTTCCTTCAGATGCATAAAGGAAGTAATAGTAATGTACCAAAGTGGCACTCAACCTGCTGCTCGGACAAAGGCTTGGAACTGACGTCCCCAGGAACTTTTCAGAGGTGTTTCCCAAGAGAAGTCAAGCCTTTAAGGTCCAGCAACCCTCAGAGCAGCTAGGACAGTACTTGTGCATAAACAGTGAAGAGAAAACACGGTGCTGGGGCCTCCGAAAGAAGACACCTTTCCAGAAGCAGCTCATCATCTTCCTCCTCAAGAGGTACCCAATCCAAGCAGCTGCACATACCACAGAGCGCTCTCAGTTAAGACAACCCCATCAACGCCACCGAAGGTCCCCAGGGACATAGTCCAGTGGGACAGCTGGCCACCCTGACCAGCATGGAAGGCTACCTCAGCAGGATGTCCTTGTACCCTCTGACATCTAGAGGTCCCTTCAAGGACAGGTGGCAGGTATTTAATGTAAAATCATATGTCAGAGACAACCTACGAGTGAAGCACACAATACTTAAGGATTATCCTGTCTGTTTATCAGGATGTCTGCTCTCTGCCAGAAGAGACCAGGAAATCTGCTTGGCTGTTTTTTCACTATTGCTTTTCTCTACTATCCTACTTGCAGCTTTTGCTTCTCCTTTTTTTTCCAGCTCTACTGCTCTCAGGAGTAGAAAAGCTTAAGAAAATCTGGCTTTAGGGCCATTTCTGGTCCTCAGAACAGTGAGCTGATGTTGGAGAAGGTGAAGCATTTGTTTCATTTTCTCCAAGGCCTTCAGGAAAGCAACAGCTCTGTGTTGCCAGTGGCAGAATTATAACCTGACAATACAGATGCCAGCAAAGTCTGGCAGGGATCTGAAAGCTTCAGTAGTCTGAGCTGGTCTGGGATGTGCAGGGCATATTCATCCTTGAGAAAGAGCCACTAAAACATGTTCACACCAAATTTCAGTTTTGATGAACAACAGATTTGCAGGCAGCAAGCACGGCATCCTGAAGTTCTCAAGCAGCACTAATTGTAATAACCTTTCTTTTCTTTAGTCACCTGGTGTTTTTCAGAAAGAGCATTAAGGAAACTTACCCTGTGACAGTGTTCCTGCTGTGACTATAAATGTCCTCATTATCCATAGGACAAGAAGTGTCAGAAATTGTGCTGTACCTCAGTATGCCACAGGATGCGTTTATGCTTAATTTTTTTTTTTGTTCTCAAATTGAAGTGCAGAGTCCCTACAAACTCTAAGCTCAGTTATCACTGGCTGTGGGTCAAAGCACATTTCACTCAGTTTTCCATAAAACGCAAATCTTGAGAAAGCCAACACCCTCCTGGATTATCTTGTATCTTGAAGGTACAGACTGAGAAGGAACACCTAAAAACTGCCTACTTTGTTAACCTGTCAGCTCAAGAAATAGGGCTGACTTCAAGGAACAGCTCAAGCAAGTTCAGCAGGGACTACATAGTTTTTAGAGATTCCCAAAGCAAGGTAAAATCTTGGTACTGTCCAAGAAAACACAGCAGGCCAGATTCAAGTGCCTAAGAGATGTGAGGCTGCTGCAGATCCACACAGCAGTAAGGCTAAAAGCATTTCCCCAGTAGGCACGTGCCCACAGACCACATTTCTTTATCACAGAATCTTTGGAGTTGGAAGGAACCCACAAGGATCACAGAGTCCAGCTGAAAAGCACCTTCATCATTCTGCAGCCAGAGAAATACCAACGTGAATGGCACCCTTGGTCCCATAGCTCCTGTGTCCTTGCTTCTAGGGACACAGAGGTGCTTTCACACCCCAAGCTGACCCCAGAGACACCCACACCCTCTCACACATGCACACCTTGCTCCCACTCCATGTCCCCTGCTCCTGGCCTGTTCTGGCTGGATCTGAGCTCACAATCACCCACACTCACCCCAGTCACACCCTGACCCATGGCCAGCTCCAGCTGCTGCTCCCACACCCTCACAGGTGCAAGTGCCTGCAGGAAGCAGTCTCCTGCCTGGAGAAGGGTTAGAAAGCCATTTAACAGGGGTAGAGGCCAGGCTGTGCTGACTGGGTGCAGAGCACACCCAGATGAGTGCACTGACCAGTAAACTGTTTGCATACCTGGCCCTTTCATTCCCTTACCCATCTACTCTCCCATTCTTGCTCCTCCCCAAATCACCTAACCACCATCCTGCTCCTGCCTCTTCCTCCCTTTGGTTTGCCACTAAGCATCCCATAAGCCCCATGCAATTCCAAAACCCTCTTCCTTTGCATCCCATAATGTGGCTCTCCTCTTAGTGTGAGAAGTGATCTGGAGAGCTCTGCATTCCACCTCCAGACACTGGGACTGACAGCAAAGACACTTCAGTCTTCGAAGCATTCCTGGCATCCTGCAATGCATTTGGGACCATCTCTTTGGAACAGTGCTGCAGTGCATCTCTGGTGCTCCCCAGGCATTTCCCTTGTGCTGAAATGGGAAAAGGTATCCACTGCCTTGCTGCCTCTCTCCCCATGGCACCTCATCCATCTCCAGGTTACACAGCAGGCCCCCTGGCAGCACTGTAACATTAGCCCATCTCTCCTGACTGATGAATTTGATGCAGCTGGCCCTATTTAGGATAATGCTTCCTAGTGGAAGATGGATATGTTTGTCCTGTCTGGAGCCAGGTGTTGTAAAAATCGGACTCAAGCACCCATTCAGCACTGCCATCTCCCTACACCCTGAACTGTGTGTGCCACTGGGTCTCACTGCACTGCTTCCCTCTGCAAAACCACCCAGGTGACTCACCTGCTTATAAACCAGCTGTATCCTAAGCCAGGATATCTGCTGGTTTTACTCCAGGGGCTTGTGGTGCTCTTGCCTTGCCTGCAGGAAGGAGACCCAGCAGTGGGGTTTCTGTGGCAGACACATTGGTATTTCTCTGGCTGCAGGATGATAAAGGTGCTTTTCAGACACTGAGTGCTTCAGTGCCCTTTTGGGACACAATACTGAAGAGCACTGGTGCAGCCACGGGGGCAGAGCAAAGCTGATTAGATGGCCTAAAAACCAGAAATGTGCAGGCTCTGTTTTCAAAGCGTGGCTGTTCCATCCCTGCTATTCCTTATTCTTAGTTTTGATGTCAAGACTTGATGTCCAGTTATTTTTTTCTCAACAAAAGCTCTCCAGAAAATACTAATCTTGCTCTTTACCCTCTTAGTAAATTTCACTGGAGATAAAACATAGCTCCTCTGTGGAGTTTGCTTCTCTGGCTCAGAATTTTTTTGTGTTTGTTTTTAAAAAGAACTGAGCAAGGATTTTGTTGGATTAACTGGCTTTATCACAATAAAAGCCTTGAGTAGCTCTAATTGTATACTTGGCTTTGTTTACAACAATTATATCAGCTTCTCTTTTCTCTGTAATTTATTTTCCAGTGTTGTTATCCAGCACACGTTTATGTGGGGTTTTTTTCTAAATGGGCTGAATGTTCCCCTAATGCCTGAAATTGTTGCTGTGCTACTTCCTTGACTCATTTTTCTGTGTCCCATGCTGCTGTCCTTCTCACATCCCTCAGTAAAAAAATGGGAGAAGCGGAGCTCTACCTGTTTTCAGAGCTCTGAGTGGCAGGTTGGAAGCAGCACAAAGAATGCAGAGGATGGATTTCCCAGATTTCGTGCCAGCAATAGCCCATTCTTTTTTCTGTTGAGATGAAAACTTTCCTCAGACTCTGACAGAGGGTTTCCAGGAGTGGAAACCACTGGATACAACATTGTGTTTTTGTTAAAAAACCAACATTGTGGCATTGCTTTAAGCCTAGAAATATGTCTGGAATTATGAAGACAACACTGTTCTCTTTATTTTGGCATTTCCCTTATCTGGTATATTCATGCTGATGGGTTTAGCTTAAATATCTGGGTGTTATTTGAGTGTGTAGTGAAATGTATGACAGTGTCTATATATAGAGGGACATCTGTAGGTACAGATGCATAAATTTTTTTTTCTCTTTTTTTGGAATGGGGAGGAATGAGAACGAAGACATTTGACTTTCCTGTCCCAATCATAAAAACCCACAAGGCCATATTTTAGGCCTGGTGGTCTGGATAGTGTCAGTTTTATGAGCAGAATTAAATTTGATGTGTGTATTTCTGTCCCAAAGATCAAGACCCTAAGAACACTGCAGGTCTGAGCTCTGAGTCAGCTCCTTGTACAATAGATGTCTTAGCAGTACAAATAGCTGATAAAGACTGAGACAGGAGCAGGGGGAAAAAAGCTCCTTAGCAGAGAACAATTAATGGCCCTTCCATGGAAAAGGGGGAGCTGTTTTATGAATGTAAGGCTCTCACCACAACCCTCTCCAGTCTTTTCTTTTTAAAACTGTACCATCCCTGTGCAATTGTTGCACATATCTCCAAGTTCTCTAAGACACTAAAGGAACATAGCGCCTTGATACCTCCCTGCAATTTCACAGAATGTTCCTCGCCAATTTTCAGTTCTACACTAAATGCAAGAGGTCTCTGGAAGTAAGTATTTCTCCTTGTCTTTATTCCATGTCCTGTTATCCCCATTTCAGGGTGCCTATTCATCCCACAGAGCCTAAACACTCAAGAAGTAGACTGAAGAATCTCCTCTCCTAGATACCACCTATGTCTCAGACTAAAATGTGATGCAGGCCAGCTCCTGGCCTTGTGGAGCTGGAAATGGGAGGAATGGGATGTAAATCACTCCAGATGGTTGGGAACACATGAAACTGACAATCCTTAAGGAGTCAGACATCCTCTAAGGAAATTGGGTAAACAGCTAATGTTCCTCTAGGGTATTGAATCCTCTTCCAAAGCTGGTTTTCCTTACAGCACATATTTTCTCTTCCCCCTCCAGCAGAACATCTTTGTACCTGAAGAATTCCAGGACCCTCTTCCCCAAAGCCTTGGAGAACATGAGCTGCCACAAAACTTTAAACTGGAGATATGTGAGAGCTGAGGAAAGCTCAGGGGAAGCTCCCTGTGACTCCTGCCTTCTGAGATGACAACCTTGTGTGTTTAAACACTCCCAGACCTCCTACCTAATTAGTTAATTTTCTCATACAGACACATAGATATGATTTTGGGTGATGCACAGGCACATCACAGCGTATCAGAGGGCAGGACAGACTCAAGGCTCCATTTGTAGACCTGGATGAAAATCCAAGTCTGGAAAATGGATGAAGGACTGCACTACTTTTCTCTCCTCAGCCTAGAAGAGTGACATCTCTGCCTGTGAATCAAAGATTCAGTACATGAAACAGTCCCAGAATTGTAGCAGAGCAAGCAAATATTGCTGTGAAGGTTGCTTACACTTAGAGATGGTCCCTGGAAATGTCAATTCCAGCCTGAACTCCTATAGTAGTAAAAAAAAATGTACAAATAATCACTCATTTTCTGGAGAAAATGATAGGCAATAAAAATACTCCCAAAGCTCATGGCACACTGTAAAAACTGACAGGTAAGAAAATACATGCATTAATCTGTCAAGCAACTCATGTTACAGCAGAGGGAAAACATCAAGCACAGGAGCAACTACCTCCAGTACTTTGGGAGAAATGGCAAGCACAAGCAGTAGAAACTTCAATTATCCTGCAGCTTCCATGAAATCTGTTCAACTTGGTCAACCACACTAAACACAGGAAAGGACTAAATGAGCAAAGCTGGACAGAGCGATTGCAGCTCAATTCAAGAAGTGTCTGAGCCTTAAAATATTTATGTACGTTTACCTCTTTGCCTACAAAGCTCCTGTGAATGTTATCCAGTACTACTTCCTGCTTTTAGCTTTTCTGGCAAGGCTGCAATCATAATAGAAGTTTCCATGTCAGAAGGAAACCGAAAATTAGTGAAGTATGCAAACAGGGGGAAAGAACAGTAATCCACAGATTTATTTTTAAGTTCATAAGTTCATTTTTACCTTTTTTTTTCGGTAACAATTTAAACTATTTCCAATTTATCTGATCCCAAAGCTCATTTGGCAGCAGAAATACTATAATCTCAGAGGAAAAGAAAAGCAACAACTTGGATGGTTTTAAAGGAAGAACTGTTCAGCTACCGTGTTCTGTCAGCCTGGCCACAGTTGCATTGTTACCTGGGGAGCAGGGCTGGGGAGTGTGTGTGTCTTTTTTCTTCCCCAGTCAGGTTGAGAGGGGATCAGAAGGGAAACTTTGGGAGCAGTCCTGGGTTCCCCTGTGCAACCACTCAGAGCTCTGAGCTCGGATCTCAAGGGGGAACCGCCACTGACAGATTGCAGGAGAACAGCAGAGCAATTTAATAGTTGGTTCCTCTAATTAGCAAGCACTTGTTTCCCTGTAGGGCAGAAGGCCCAGGCACTCTGCTAGTTTACACAGACATGCTGGCTGTTCTTATTTGGGTACCCACTTGTCAGGTAAGCCCCAGTCTGGCTGATCTTAGTTTAAACCCTGTACCTCAAAACTCCTGCACTCAAAGGATTTACTTTCAGTGTGAGGCTGCAAAGTGCTTGTTTGCTGTTCAGGGCTGAACTCTCTGAGCGGGGAGAAGGGGAACCAAAGAGAAGATTGTGAAGGATACAAGCTCACCCATCAGCTGCAAGAGAAGCCACTTCAGCCTCTGCAGTGCTCATGAGGCAAGAGGTTTTCATCCTTCGCTGCTGGAAACTCCCTTTACTCCTTGCCATCTGTGCTGAACCTCCATTGTCTAACTCTGCCTTCACAGAAAACTGGCTGACACTGCCATTTCACTTCATTGCCAGTTTCTGTTGTGTTATTTATCTCTCACAGATGATGCATTCATATGGCCAAGGCAAACAGAGCAGCACAAACCTCCTCTTTCTGCATGGTGCCCATGCCTGGGTGCAAATGGCCACACATTGTACTAAGCAGACAAGTGACGATGTTAAACAGCAAGATCCCTGTCTCTGGCTCACATACTGCAACAGAGATGATCAGAAGAAGGGAAACTAAAATGAGTTTGTCCTTTTTCCAGTCAAAGTGACTGCTTGAAGGAGGGCTCTATTTTACTTTTGTATTTCACCTTTCCCTCGACCACTTGCCCTCTGCAGAACAGAAGCTGACCACGTACAAGGTGCTGCAGTGAGGAGTCCCTTATTAAAATAAGCTCCGGAAAAACCACTCGCCTCTTCAGTCAACAGATGAGAACCAGACATTCAGCCCCTAGAGATCTGCAACATCCAATTCTGTTCACAGCATCCTAAAAGCCAAGGAGAGTAGAGAAAGGCTGGGGAGGAGCAAGCACCAAGACCACCGAGTGATCCAACCTGACTGCTATGTGGATGACTGCTGTGCTGTTATCAGTGACTCTTGCACAGCACGTGCTTCCTATGGTACCTAAACACTCTTGACAGCCCACCTTGTCAAGATGTGATGCTGTTTAACATTGCCCTGACAGCTTCCTGGCTTTGCCTTCTCTCCATTTTCATTTTAGAGCATGTTCTCGCTAATAACAGTGGCTGAGATATGTGTTCTCATTATGAATGAAAAACTGCTCTCCAAAAAACTAATCAAGCAATACATTCTTGCCCGAAGCAGCATTTTAATGGAAGAAAAGCTTTATGTGCTTGTTACTAAATACCATCTCTGTACAGTTGCATACTGTTTCCATTAATAGACTTCCCTAACACCCAGCCATGCTGATAAATGTCATTTTTTTCACTACAGTGAGAACACGGACAATTTGAAGAGGTGTTGGTCTGTTTCACATGCCTATAAAATACACTGAAAACTAAAAGAAGGAAATCCCTTCTATTCCTTATCACTGTATTCTTGTCCTTCTACCATAGAACAGTGGATTTTCCAGACTCATATCCTCACATTCACAAGCCTGCTTCCTAATCATCACTCAGAGAAATGTAAAGTGATATGGTGATGCTGTCCCTAAAGAAGCTCATGATTTAGGGGAACTGAGGATTGTTTCCAGCTGTGAACAGAAATGTATCAATCTCTTCTTCCTGACACCAGCCTAAGGTGCTTGCTGGCAGCATAGTTTTATTTATAGCCATTTTGTTACTTGGAATGTGCTGGAAGACAGTAGAAGTGTAAGAGTGAAATGAGCGAGATACTTGATTCCCTCTAGTGAAGCCCTGATTTTGTTGCACTCCTTCTAGTAGGGAATGGGAGAATCCATTCATCCTGCCACAGTCACCAAGCTACGCTTCTTTCTAATTCTAGGCACAGTTCCTTCTCTCTTCCACGTAAGGAGAGAAGTGGTCCTGGCCCTGGCAGCGAGGCACTGAACAGGAGTGTGAGCAGTGGCCCACAGCATCCCATCCTCTCCCCCACCCCTGGCTCACTCCCAGCTGCAGAAACAGACCAGAGCTAACCCAGGAGGCACTGACAGGGCTAAATTTAGAGAAGCACCATGCAGTGAGATACTGCAATGGCGTTCTTGCTGCCTGAGACCTGGTTTGGCAGCTGCAAATGACAGTGCTGCATCTGCCTGTTCCCGTACATGAAGTTGTAGACCTCCCACCCTCTGAGCAGGGACATCCTCTTTCCCCTTCAGCTGGCCCAGTGTCCCCTTGTTCCTGCACAGGAGACTGTCATGGACTGGCACAGGATCTGTACAGAGGAGTGCCTGCCCCCTCCTCCCCTCTTTGCTCAGCAGAGACACTTCAGTTCTGCAAACACAAGAGAATCGGCAGCTCACAAGAAGTGAATGCACTTTTTCTTCCAACAGCCAGTGGCCCCAAATGAAATATTTCAGCTGTCGGTGCCATGTGGGATGGTAAATTGCAATAATGCTTTCTAGGACATCCATGCTGCAGACTTGTTTGTGGCACACAGCTACACTACAGCTTAGCCAACTTGTAAATTAGGAATTATGGTTTTACCCTTACTGACGACACCCTCCCACCTTGTGATGGATGTGTCTTTGCGCTAGAAAAACATAAACTACAAATTAATAGCTCAGAAATAAATTCTTAATAAGGAATTGAAAAATTGGTTTAGCTTTTTTAATATAGTCTGTATATTAAAGAAAATAGACTCTGACTAAGGTGAACAGCTGAGGAAGCTACATAAGCAAACTAACAAAGCTCAGGAACTGAACGAATGAGAGGGTACCATACGGTCATGGCACTTACACATCTGATGGCCAAAACTGGCCACATTAAACAAGCCTTCACATATTGAGCTCTGAGCTACTCTGTATTTGCTGTGGGATTAAAACTAAATTGTAAAACTGGAAATACAGAGTGGGGAAAGGAACTTCAGTTTATCTTCTCAATTTCTTAATTCTCGCAGTCTGGTGCTGCTTAGCCGTGGCAGATGGCGTAAAGCAGGATGCATCACGAGCAGGAACTCGCTCACTGGGGATCAATTGTGTGAAGGCACACCTGCCTTTAAAAATAGCCTAAGCTGTTAAGTGCTTAGAACCATTTTAAACTTCACTCTGGGGCACAAAAAGAGGTGTTTGATTGTGTTGTAGTGAAACTCATCACCCTCCCACAGCCTGTCTACAGCTAATCACTGCACACTCTGATTTTTCATGGCATGATATAGGAAACCTGTTTGAGGTTCTGTCTGAAAGGAAGTGTTTCAGCACTTGTGGAAACTATTTTCTCAGACAAAACCACTTGCTAAATTCAACCCACAAATATTTTCTGACTCCCTGAAGTGCCTTTCCTTTTGACCAGTTCACCACTGATCAAAGTTTCTCTGCTCAGATATCCCAAACTGTCCCACAAGCAGCAGGAAGAAGGAATGAGCTGAAGTTCAAACCTGTCTCTGCAAATACTCTCTCTCTCTCGGGAGGGAAACTGGCAAACTGTGTTGGACCTGCCAGAAAGCCACCTGAAAAAAACACAGCTAAAAAGACAAGTGGGGTTAGAGCCGGCTCTGGGGAACAGATCGATCTTTTCCAAGAATTTTTGCCAATATTGCCAGCATGAGGAATGAGCAGCAAATACAGCAGGACATTTATGTAGAGAGAGGGATGGTGATGGCAACCTGAAAGTCTGTTGGTTCTTCATCTACATTTCCTAAAGAAAATATTACTGATTTCTATCCGAATACATTTTGGTTGTAATAGTACAGGTGAGTTTTTCTCTCCAAAACACTGGAAGGAAAGGACATTAAAACACAAGCAAGTATGTTGACTTCACATTGTAAAGTAGAAATCTATGCAAAACTGCAGCCAGACAGGAAGGTAAATCTGCTATGAGATTGTTCACAACAAAATTTGCCCATTACGAGAGAAAATCCTCAAGCAGAACAAAATCAGCAAAGAGTTCAATGGAAACGGGGACTGAAACAGGTGAATTCAAAGGCAGATCTTTACTTCACCACCCCCCAGCTAGGCCAGGAAAATGTTAGGAAGAATTACTTCCAGCACAATGGACACTAATGTAATTTCTCTCTCTCATCATTCTTCTGGGCCACAGCAGCCTGGGCAGATATTGTGGGCTGACAGCAATGTATCCATCCATTACTCTTCCCTGTGCCAAGGATTTCTAATGCTCCTCCCTGGGTTTTGCAGCCCAGCTCTTCCAGGGCTAGGGGACAGCCACCAGGATCTGCAAGTCAGGGTAGAGAGGCAGCACTCACAAGCCCCTGGGATGTGCAAACACAGTGTGACCAGCAGGAAAAGCACATACAGAGCATTTTGAACCTGTCATCCAGGGCCAGATCTAACATCACAGCTGTCTTCTTGGAGATGTGACCTAAAAGGTACCATGAGTTTGTGCTCTTGATTCCTCTGTGCACAAAGAACAGAGATCCCCAGTTCTTTCTGCATGTTATGGTCATGTTCTTTCTCACACCTTTGTGGAAAAGACAAAATAATTTGATAAAAAGCAGGACTCACAGTGAGAAGTGCTCTTGAGACCTCAGCACTCAGTGTCACCAGGCCCAGCACAACCTCTGGCTTCTTCCAGGAGTATCTGATTTTCTAATTTCCAAGAAAAATCCCTAATCCTGTATCCCTAGCTGAGACTGCTCATGAGATGAGACACTCCAGATTTTGGATTGTTTTAATTCGCATGTGAAATACAATCAGACAGGACAATGAGGAAGCAGTGACCACTGTAAAATTTCTTTCCCTGGTGTTCAGCACCTCCGAGGCTTCACCTGATGGCCACTTGATAGAAGATGAAGAATTACCAAGCAGACTACAAACTCCAAACTCTGTTACATTCTTTTGTCATTACAGCCATAGACATTTATCTCAAACATAAATAGGTGATAAAAATGCAAGGAAAAGTCAGGGACAACATGATGAAATCATCTGAAAAAAACCAGAGCTGCTGCTGCTGAATTTGATGTAAAAAAACCCAAAAACAAACACTTTTCAAAGGAGCTGAAGTATCTGCTGCAAATTAAATGTGAGAGACAAGGGGAAAAGAACCAGAAAGAAATTAGTACAGGCCCTTCCAAAGACCAAGAAACAAACCCCAACAAATCTCTGAGAAAGATTTACAGAAGGACAATTTAAAAATCTGAATGTTTGAAAAGCTAGCTAAAATATACACAAATCAAGACATCATCCTGAAAAGGTATTTATTTTATATTTCAGTGCAGTTAATTTCCTGTCTTTTAAAGGAAAGAGTCTGTCTAAGAAAATGAGTGGTTCTGGGAGCAGAGACATGAAAGGAGTCTTTATATGCATTCCCTGATGTCTAAGAAAGGATGAATCTGTTCTCCACTCTTCAGTAGGAATATTAGTATTCAACCTAACAATCTATTTCTATCAGGTGTGTAGGGCCCTGTTATTTCTTCATCTGCTGCTCCAGAATCAAATTTCACTGAGGTGGGTCAAGTATCAAAG
The DNA here is from genome assembly GCA_013397815.1 of Aleadryas rufinucha. Classification (NCBI taxonomy): domain Eukaryota; kingdom Metazoa; phylum Chordata; class Aves; order Passeriformes; genus Aleadryas; species Aleadryas rufinucha. Next base: position 17,649 of record VZTH01007717.1, read on the forward strand.
TTTTGGGCCTTTCCTACCTGGGAAAAAATTTGCAGGATTTCCCTAAAAAGCCTTTGGGAGGGCTGAAACTATCAACCTTTCCAAATCACCATTAAAATGTAAAATGGTATTGTAATAACTGTCCCCTTCTTTTCAGTGACTTTCAAGCCAATCTTTCAAGCAAGACCCTTCTAAGAGCAATGGCCACACCACACAGAAATCACAATGCTTGGTCATTTATCCATTTTTTAAAAATGAAATGGACAGCAGGTATGTGCTCCCAAACTTAGTCTATTAATAGTGCTGGATAAGACATCATGTAGTAGAAAGTGTCCTGCTGCCAAAAACAACCAAGAGGAAAGCCAAGACATCAATTAAACCACTGGTTACTCCTGGTAGCATTATTCTGATTTAAAGTAATCTTGTCAGAATGCATCCGCTATCATAACCAAGGCAAAGCAAATGAAGAAAAACAGCTCAAAATCAAGCTCCCTATTCAGTTTGCTGCTTCAAGCGTCCTTGTAGCACTTGGAAATAGCTGGAGTCCAAAAAGAAAGCGGAAGTCCAAATAGGCAAGTGTAGAGTTTATCTATTGCAGGAAAAAATGACCTATTTTGCTGATTTCCTTCAAGTATGAAAGCAGATTTGACTTTGCATTGTTATTGGCAAATGACCTTTAAAAATAAAACACAAGTGACTTTTCCAAGTCATTTGCAGTCTCTACAAAGTGGAAAGATTTGAGATGAATGACTGCTAACAGTAGATTGGTTTGGGCACTAAGTAAACTTAAGTGGATGGAAAAAACCCCAGCAAAATGAAAAGAAAAATGGATTATCAGAGAGCCTGACAGGAATAAGGCAATGCCAAGAAAAGAAATGAAATGTAATAATGAAATCAAACTTTGTCTGTGATATTTCAGTCTATACCAAAACAAGGTTTATTGTGCTTGGCAGAGGACTGCCAGACAGGGGAAGTGTAGCAGTTTCTTCTTCCTCTGGTCTGGCCTTCATCGCAGCGTGAGGAGGAAGATGTGTTTCCTAGAAGTGTCTTATCTTCCAACCAAAGACAAACACTGGAGGTCTTCAAACTTGCTCCTGATCAAAGTTCATTCCAAGTGCTCCCCCATTCCCTTAGCAGCACAGTGACAGCCTTGCAGGAGGCTCATCTTGGCCATGAGGGATGGGATGGTGGCTTAGCTGGCACGTGCACCCTGGTAGACCCAAAAAGCTCCATCTACCAGCAGCAAACCACAAGACCCCTCTCTCTAAGTACCACTGATGCCTGAGATGGCCATCTAAAAAACCAGCGACTAGACAGGAATAAGGGAATAAAGGTAGGTATTTATTTGAAGGGCCTTCACAGGTACACCCTGGGCAGGCCAAAGGCGACATCCAAGATGGACCCCAAGTCACGAGTTCTTCACACTTTTATAAGTTTGATTCATTTGCATTTCAGGGTTAATTCTCCAATTAAAACTTCAGTTAATGATGTAATTTCCCCAAGCTTACCCCCCTTCTAAAGATGTTGGTTTACACATTTTTGGGCCTAGGACAGTCTGGGTGTCTTTGGAGAGCAGGCTTGGAGAGGCTTTGTTATGTCTAACTGGCATAAGAGAACAGCAACTAGCAGGCTACAAGAAACTTCAGAGTTACACCCTAGGCAATACAGGATTTGAGAAATATTAAAGTTAAAACCTAAGGCATCACCACACTGCTCAGTGCCAGCACAAGAAAGGTCCTGCCATTTCAAAAATCCAGGCACTGCCACGACAGGGACAAAGCCGTCGGGCAGAAGCCAACCTGTAACCAGTCGCCTTCAGCTGGTTTGAGTCCATTTTTGCCTGAAGACACAAAAGGGCCAGACAAGTTTGACCACGACAGCCTGCAAAGGCTTCCCAGTATGAAGTACCCAGGAAAGGCTGGCCTTACAAGGAGCTGTGCCACAGATTTTCCTGGACGAGAGACAGAGCTGCAGCAGAGACAGCTGAGGGCAGCCACAGGGCACAGGCTGGAGATAAGGGGCGTATTTTAAGTGCTGTACTGAAAATACATGACCTTGCTACTGCCAGGAAGGTAAGGCCTGATCCCACCCCCCTCAAAGTCAATGGAATGATCTCAGACCTTGCTGGATCATCAAAATGAAGAAAGCAAAAAGGTTTAGCTGTATCCTTTCCTCTGCCACTTCAAGTGCAAGGATGCTGTGACAAGACACCCACTCTCAGAGGTTTTTAATCCTCCTATTTATTCTATCTGTGATTGCTTATATAATTATGTATAATAGATATAGTTGTCTAATCCTTAGAGGGCATGTCAAGTCTATCTAAACAGGCAGAGCAGCCACACTGTCTTTCAGGGATCACTGTTTCTTTCCTGCAAAGAATAATCTATTGCCTTAGCAAAACAAATGCAGAAATCTGCATATCTCTAAATTTGTTCAAAGGAATGTTTTCATATTTTTTTCTTCTTTTCAAAATTCAGACTTGAAATACTTTCAGTGAGCACTGAAGCATTTGTCTTGCATAAGTCAAGTTGCCATATTTTAAAATTATTTGTTGTATATTTATAAGGCAAACTGTAGTAGATCTTCCAGTTAATACTATGTTTATCAACACAGAAAGGAATCCCCCAGCTCTGTGAAAATTTTGTTCTAAAGCAAATCTGAGTGACAGCACTGAAACATATCTTCCTTTCCTCTGTTGAGGTGAGATGGACACTCTGAACTGAGAGCTTCCCAGTCCTGCTAAAGGTCCCACAACAGTGATTCAGGCTGGCAAGAGATTTTTCGCCCCTGTCAGTGCTCTGGATCTTGCAGTACAAAGCTCATGTGCTTCTTGATTCTTACCAAGGCTGGGATTGTGACAGTGGCTGGCGCTGGTTGACAATTACAGCTGCTTACAGCACAAATGAGATTTTGCTTTTGCTGTTTGAAACAACTCAGCTGAGACATCAGTTGTTCTCCAGCAATGCTGAAGTGAGATAATGCACTCCTCATTACATACACAAGGAGGGCTCTCACACCACCCTTTCACATTTGCCAGAATTATGTGGTTTTGACCTAATGTGTTACGATTAGACACTAATAACACTTCAGGGACTGACACAGTTAGTTAGACTCATTTAACCTCTATTATAGCTGTACTCTTCCCTTTCATCCCAAAGGCACTCCGTAAGACTACTCAATGTATTTATTTGTGCAATTCGTTTACAAAATAAAACTGTAAAAGTACATATTTCAAACATGATTCTGCTCAGAGAAAGAAGGATGTTTTGTTTGTCTTTGTAATAAAACAAGACAAATGGTTTTGTGCATGCTGGACCCCACAAGCAAAAGCTAAGAAGCCAAAGACGCTTTCTGAGCATCAGAAAAGCTTGAAATTAAACCAAAGTTCAGCAGATATTTGCAATGGTTTCAGGAAAGAGAGAGGGTTCTGACATTATTCAGGAAAATGGAATCTAACTAGAAAATTTTTTTCCCAGCTTGGCACAAACCTACCTGATTTTCAGCTGATTTTGTGAAGACAGGAAGGAAAAGTTGTGATTTGAAAAACTACTTTGTTTATTCTTACCCAGGAGTTTCGATACATCCCCAGCTATTGGATTGCACTCTGCAGTGGAAAACAAATCACAGTATGTGTTCTGAAGCCCGTGGAAATGGGCACCAGAAATGGAACTGCTCATGGTTTAGCTTTGCTGGTTTCTTTCTTGATACATCACGTACCCTGAATCAGGATTTAATGTTTTGCCTAACTCCAAGACATGGTATTGATCAACATATCCTACTGGCATGAAACTCTCTGAAGATCTTGGACATGACCACAAGCAAATTTCATGCATATTCTGAATATGCATGAAATCGTAATGAAAGTAATCGTGAAATAAATTTAAATTCAAATTCAAGAAAGACTCTGGATTTTAGGTGTGAACCACATGAAGCAACTGAACATCCAGTGGCTTGCATTCATATCAGAGTAGGGCTGGCTGCAGAGTGTCATTCTGAATCAGTTTGTACCCTCACTTATTATTGTATTCTGAGCAGAACTTGTACAGGAAAATATTCTCATAATGGTTGCAAACTGACATTTTGCTACAGAAAACAAAAGCCACCACCATTTCAGGGGGCTGTGTCTGCCTGAAGTCAAGGACAGTGTTTCCAGTGAGACTATCAGAAGGAAGAGGAGTATCCTCTAAGTCCTCAAAACATAGGCAGTACAAACAAATGCCAGCCAGACCCAGAGAGCTCAGAGCAATGAGCATCTTGGAGTGCTGTCCAGTCAGACTTAAGGCAGTGAGGTGAGAGTAAGAGCTATGCTCATGGGATGCTGTAAGTCTTCTTTGGGAATGATGACACTCAGAAGGAATTTTTGACTTTCAGTCAGAAAAGCAGCCCATATACCCTGGAAGGCACTTGATTCAAGAAGATGTGTAAGCAAGCTTTGAAAAATTCTGCAACATTGGGCTACACCTAATTTTGATGGTATAGGACACATCAGGTGATGTAAGAGAGGGCAGGAGGCAGAAGATAACTTGTCCATGATGTCCAGAAGTCCAGAGGATAAATGGTGTATAAACTTGGTGCTGCATACAAGGAAATGTGCCCCATGAACAGATATCAGATGAGGTTATGAGTGCCTGCACAGAGGAAAAGCCTTTAGACAAAACAATCCCATCAATTCCAACACAGTGCAAGGCAAGGGATTTGCCATCCAACCTTTTAAAAGAAGAAGGCATGTTTTATGTAGCTAGTTTTAAATACCACTGCAACTATGACACACTAAATCACAGCAGTACTGGTGCAAGTCTTCATCTAGATTTTGGTTAACTAAGAAAAAGAATATTCTCTAATTCTCCAGAGAACATGTTCCTTGCTGATCTGATAAAGAAAGTCAACTTTTGTAACACGTGCTGCAGGTCACTCACAAGTGAAACCTGCATTTTAGAGAAGCTGAGAGCGAGGTAAAAAAATGACAACATTCTTGCAAGGTGTGCATTTAAGATCTTTTCTGCGGCAGAAGCGCTAAGTGCAAACATTAGGTTAGGTTCTGATTCCTGATCAAAGGATTATGGAATTTAAACTATGTTACATCAAATCTCCTGTAGAGAGAGGAAGGAGATAAAGACAGAAGTAATCGCTTCTGATTGCACATGCTTCTCTCCCCTTGTGACTTGATTCCTTATATCCACAATGTTTAAGAGATTACATTGTTCATGTATCTTCCAATACTCCACTAATAAATATTAACTCACTAATTGATCTCGCTGAGCAGCTGATGTTTCCAGGATTTTACAGCCCTACAGTTTTTGTGAAAATTGGCATCTGGCTAGAGGAATGCTGTCCAGAGAGTGTTCTTGCTCTCTGCTACAACTGTGCTTGCCAGCAGCTGGCAACCTGTCAGCTGGCTGGCTAACGAGCATGGATGTAATTTGTCACTACCTACAGGCATCGTCAATGACAGAACAGAAACTGTCTACAAAGGAAACAGGACAGGAACCAGATTTATGTAGGAAACGAGTTTTAATTAGTTCTTCTGCTTATTGAACACCTTGTTTCATAGGACATTGACATCCTTGTGGTGTGTCCTGTCTCCTGAGGCAGCACCAGTCAGGAAGAAAAGGAACAAGCAAAATTATAAGAGACGGAGTGTAAATGTGAATTTGCGATCCCCAGCTCTACTGACCACTTCCTGAAGGGTGGGTGATGGCCCATTGATGAGGAAATAAGGAAAGAGCTAATACCTATTTGTTTTTCAAAGCACTGTTTTTCCTTGAAAGAATGAAAGTATATCATTTAACTGAGGACTGTACAGAGGACAGATTTTATTTGCTTGGGTTTTTTACCTTGAGTGATATGTTTGGTATGTGACTTTGTAATAGCTTATTTATTGTAATGAGAGCCCTGATGACCAGACATTTGCATGGGCAGGAATTTTGATGCTCGCCTGGAATGCAACAGATCGGAGGAGTCTCATAGCAGCATAATTGCCCTTACAGGGCAGACATTTCACAGTTCGTTTGTCCATGGTCTCAGTGGCAAAACTGGGAAAAAAATACAGTAATAAGTAATCAACCTGTAAATGTGCCAACCATGGGTCAAAATGGGGGACAGAGCAAATTCACAGGAGGGATTCAAGAACATGTGAAATAACCAGCAGTGAAATTTTCTTTTCAGTGCAAGCAGATACCATATAAAAAATATTTTTGACTCAGTGAAACGCTTTCTAACAAAAGCTCTGGTGTGAGTGATCCAAAAACCAGCTGTGTTTAGTTGTGATCCACTCCACCATCTGATTTAGAAGGATGCTATGTGCCTTATGTCCCCTCTCTCTTTAAAGCACCCTCAGTCAGAGATTTCCTCCTATGTGATCCCATACTATATCTCAGGAAGAAAAGGGACAAAGTTACTTCTCAGCCTGTGAATCAGACATGCCTTGACCCTGAAATCTGGCTGAAACTCTTAAATTCAGATCATGGAATAGTTTCCCCCTTAACAGGCTGGCTGAATCCAAACTGGCTTTTGGGGTAGCAGGGAACCCTTTACCAGTACATGTCACTGTATCATAACACAGGAATTCTTTTAGTGAGGATCTCTTTATAAAGTTCAGGGGGCCATCAGAGCAAGTAAGCACCGGCCCTAACACCCCCACTTACTCAGTCTACACAGCATCAAACAAAAAAAAAGTTGTTTGTTTGGCTTTTATTTTTCTCCTCTGTGGAAATCCAAAATGTGTGGGTCCAATGTGGGAGGGATGCACCCATTATCTGTTTCTTTTCATGGATGAACCAGAAGATACTATATCTTTGAGTAATTGAAAATAACCTCCCTTGCTTCATTTGCCTATCATTTTGTGGTTTGGGTTTTTCCCCACTAAGTTCCAGAACATTCATTTTGCCCAGGGTAAGTAACACCACTTTGGTCTTTCTTAGGAAGGAAGGTGTATCTACCGTCACACAAAGAAGCTTTTGACCTTTGTCCATGCAGGTCCAGCAAGCAAATAATGGTTTAATAATCCACAGTGCCCCACAATCTTTGCTGAGGAACAAACACTACTGCCCTGACAACCAGGTAGGGCTGATGCCCAGAATCATTACAAGGCCACAGATCAAGGAGCAGAATTTAATTCCTGGGGGGCTGAGGGAAGGCTCCAGTTAGAAGCACTATCCCATGCAATCCTGGCTGTGTGCCATGCAAAATCAAGCCCTGCTAGAAGCCAGAGCAGTCTCTGACAGGCACGGTACAGCAAGGATGCCCAAAGCAGTGCAGCCAAGCAACCTCTCTGCAGCAGGGTCACCTGGGCACCTCACCAACACTTGGGTGCACAACTGCTTGGAACCTTTGAAATGGAAATGCAAATGCCAGCCATCTGTCAGCAACTCCTTCAGTGAGGCAGAGCAGAGGGGTTCATTAAATCAAAAATGGCTTAAAAAAATAAACCCACCAACACCCTAATACTGCACTAGATCAAAATAGATAGTGATCTCAAAACACACAGGGAACATTAATGAGTCGCACACGAACTAGGGAGGAGGCAGGGAACCAGAAAGGAGACAGAGGAGATGGATGCCAGATGGATGCCAGAGCCACAGTGTGAGCAGAGCTCTCGGTGGAGTGCGGATGGCTCAGGTGTGCACCCCAGTGATGCACAGGGAAGATGTGAAGGGACCTGGACAGTCTCCAGCTTTGCCACAGGACAGACAAACCAGAGAACTGCAGTAGGAACCTGCCAGACAGAGTCAAGGAGATCTTGGGGCCTGGGGATGATGCATGAACAACCCAAGTGTTTACATACATCCCTGCTCCATGTCTGTGGGGCAGCAGGGACAGCTGCAAACACCAAGCTCTTGCTCCAGGTGTTGAGAAGGCAGCTGACCACATTCTTGCACCTTACCAGGCATGAAAGGTGCCCTGTTCTGGCCAGGGCACAGGGAAGAGACCTCCAAAGTCCTTCATCCCAGCTCCTTCTCGGAGCAGCAATATCCCCAAACACTAGGGGAGCGAGGCCTTGGCTTTGTCTGCAGCATCCTGGCAACTGCCAAAGGTGGAGCATTGCTGGTTCCAGGGGTGCTCTGGGTG
>VZTH01007719.1:0-21685 GCA_013397815.1 Aleadryas rufinucha
CCGCCAGGCACAGCAGGGCTGCGGGCACCAGCGCGGCCCACGCGCGCCGCCCGCTCCTCCCGCTGGGCGCCGCCATCTTGAAGAGGAAGCGCGGGCTATGGCGGCCGGGAGGGGTCAGCGCGGCGGCGGCGGTGGCACGGCCGCCATGTTGGGTGTGGGCAGGAGCCCGGGCGGGCCGAACCCACGGGGGACATCAGGGACAGGGGACAGCAGGGACAGGGGACAGCAGGGCCAGCGGACAGCAGGNGGCGTGGGGACATCAGGGACAGCGGACAGCAGGGACAGGGGCTGTCGGGACAGAGGGACAAGGGCACAGGGAACCTCGGGGACAAGAGGCCCTGTGGTGAGGGGACAAAGGGACCACGAGGACAAGGTGCCATTGGGACAGGTGTCCATGGGGACAGGGGCTGTGGGGACAAAGGGACAGCAGCATGGCCGAGCTGGGGCGTGGAGAGGGCTGGGCATGGTGAGAGCGAGCGTCCAGCCTGGATGGGGCCTGGAAAGTGTCCAGGAACAAGATGGGCTTCAAGGAGCCATCCAACCCAACGCCTTCCGTGATGGCGCGGCTCCACGACAAGGACCTGGCTGCACCAGCCAATTAACCACGGCACTCTTAATTGCTTCTTGCTGCACAGGAACAAAAGCCCGTTCCCAGAAGGACACAGCTGTGGATTCGCAGGCAGGGAGGCAGGGAGGGAGAGCTGTCCTGGCTGTGCTGGCCACCCCGCGCTGGTTGCCGGAGTCCTTCAGCAGGAACATGTGAGGATTCTCCAGGATCAATTTACATCCTTCCTTTTGGCCCAGCCCAGCCCTGTGCCTTCCTCGGACCCCCCGCTCCTCCTCTGGGGACCCTGGGATTTCTGAGCTGTTCCAGTTATTCTGGGGGTGCAGAGATCAAATGCCAGAGACCCCCAAGCACCCAGAGTTTCCACTGGCGTGGCGTTCCCGGAGCCAGAGCTGTCGTCGCACCTTCATCCCACCCACTGTGGGAATGGAGATGCCGGGAAGTTTTCCATTCGAGCATCTTTCAGGGCAAGGAGCGACTTTTCTGAGCTAATTTTGTAGCTTGAGGAGTGATTTTTTGTTTCAAAAATAAGCCCTCAAGAACATCTGTTCTCCCTCCACCCCATCCACCTAAAAATAAAGCCCCACGGGGTGGGATTTTGGGACAGAAATGCCTCCCAAGCCACTCTCAACACCCAAATTCTTGAGGAAGAGTCATTTTTGCCTGGTTTCTCCAGCACCTGCTGCTTCCTCTGTCATTGCCACTCACTGAGAAAATTAGCTCAGCTTCACCCTCCAGCTGCAAATCCTCCACCCAGCGAGGCCCCGCTCCCTGTTCCCATCCCCTTTCCCGCGGGACAGCAGCGTGGGGGCCTCCCACAGCATTTGTGTTTCAATCCCCGGCAGAGCCTGTTCCATATGGAGCAGCTCTGGCTCGAGGGAGGCGATTTCCCAGCTAATTCCTCTCGGGATTGGATTCTCAATCCCCAGAAGAAGACAGCCAACCCCTTTTGAGGGTGCCAAACAATCCTGCAGCGAGCCGGGGGATCAGAGGAGCCGACAGCTCTGCAAACTCTTCTAGACAAGAGCGTTTTAAGACATTTTAAGAAACACTCGGCTTTTTGGGGACAGGAAAAAGCAGTTTAAATTAAGCCTGAAAAGAAACAAACCCTGCAAAAATAAAGCTTCTTACCATCCAGCAGCACCCGCCCAGCTGAGAGGGCAGCAGGGACAGAGGGAGCAGCTTTGCTGGCTGCAGGGTGCTCTCACAGACACATCTCAGAGAGGTGCAACTTCCTCCACCCCGGTCCCTCCTCCCGCCCCCTCCGACCTCAAAACTCGCACCCGAGGTGCTTTGTAGCAGCTAAACCACAACTGCAATAATTGGGACAATTATTTGGGCACAGGGACAAGGAGAAGGGGGGGAAATCTGCTCCCAGCCATCCCCAGGAACCCAAATGCTCCAGCTGGAAGAAGCTTTGCATTTAGAACAAGCCTCCGGCAGCACCCTCAGGGCATTAACAGCGGGTAATTAACACCGGCTCCCACGGAGGAAGGCAAAGCAAGGCCAGGTTGGGGAAGCTTTGAGCCGGGAGGGCGAGCAGCAGCAGGCCCAGCTCTGCAGAAGCAGCTCCGCGTGTCCCAGAGCGGGACCGGAGCAGCTGCACCCCCAATCCCATCGGAGGGAGGGAGGGAGGGAGGTGCCCACCCCGGGCTGGTGCTGACTCGCTCAAGGTCACGCCGAGCCCAGGATTCCCAGCCATCCATTGCTTGGATCGTGCTTCCCCCGAGGAACATGAGGGATTTAATATTCTCTCCGCTGCTCGGCACAGAAAGAACAGAGCACTTGGCTGGCAGCAGAGCCGCTCGGGCCGCGGCAGCAGCTGCCGTTTCCTCCCGCCCCCCAAAGCAGCCACCGCGTCTCTTTCCAATATTTTAATGAGTCGCTACATCTTACACTCATAATTATAAAAGAATAAGAATCCATAAAAATATTTTCTTTTCATAATACGCACTTAAAATACTCCAGGGCAAGTCAACGTGGTTCATTTGGGTGGGTTTTGTTTGTGTTGCCGTTTTGCCCCTGGCAGAACCCTTGGCTTGAGGGGGGGATGTGCTCCCCTGAGGTGTGATTGCTCAATCCCCCCTCCCCAGAACTGCAGTTCCTGTTGCCCAGGTAAATAAAAACCAGGAGAGAGCATTGCTGAGTAGACGGGCAAGGGGACCAGTCACTGACCCGCAGAGAACTGAAGCACAGCCAATTTCAGTGCACATCGGAAAGCTCGGGGAAGGACGGGGGGGTCGGGAGGCGGCACGGAGAACGGAGGGAGGGAGGATTTGCATAAATATCATCCATCTTGTGTTGCAAAAACCCAAATGCTGCTGTGAGCTCTGGAGAGAGGCTCTGGCTGTAGCCAGCTGCCAGTGCTACCTGTTGGCACAACTCCGTGTGAGAGCGGCCATGAGAGGAAGGATCAGAGGACGCCGTTACCGGCCCCGGCCACTTCCTCCATCTGCTCTGCGAATTTAAACTGGAAAATATATATATATATAAAAAAAAAGGACTAGTGTTGCATGCTTCTGTAGAGCTCTCTTCACTTCCCAGGGCTCCAGCGTGGCAGCAGGGCCAGGACACAGCTCCCCAGGAGAGCAGTAGGTAGTTCTCTCTTCCCTCCCACTCCTGGCTTAAGGCAGCTTCTGATTCGGCTCTTCCGTTTCCAACACAGGCACTGAGTTCTTGCAGGTAAGAGTTTGGGAACTGCACGGGTGCAGTGGAAGGGGAAAAGGATCGGGGAGAGAGAGAGATGGACACAAACCTCGGCCTCAGGACACAGACCACTGTCCATTGATTCCCAGGAGAGAGGGAGTAGCAGCAAAAAAAGCATTGAACAGCCAGGCTGGAGGAGAGGAGGAGGACGAGCAGCCGAGCAGGGGCAGACCTCCAGCTTGGAAAGTGAAAGAAGGTGGCACTGTCCAAAGGGAAGGTGCCCTCCAGCTTTGCCCCCTGGCCCGGGGGGACCCCAGCCCGCCGTGGGCACTCAGCCCCTTGTGCTCTGGGTTGGACGCTGCCGGGGAGCGGGAGGGCACGGGGCAGGTGAGCTGTCAGTGTCCAGTTTGCAGAGGCTCGTGCTCTCAGAGGTATTCTTGTAGAAAGTGCAGCAGCGTGATTTCGTAGTGCTCTCCTGACTCAGGGCACCGAATACTGTGTCTCTCGTTGGGGTAGATCTGTGCCGGGGCAGACACGGGGCATCAGTCACTCCGCAGGGACACACCTCCCTCCCCCAGCCCTGTTCCCTCCATCCAGTCTCCATCTGGACAAAGAGGTGCCAGGGAAGGTCTGGGGCACGACCCCTCCCTCAGTGCAGCCACCTCTGCCAAGTGGGACAGAANCAGTCTCCATCTGGACAAAGAGGTGCCAGGGAAGGTCTGGGGCACGACCCCTCCCTCAGTGCAGCCACCTCTGCCAAGTGGGACAGAACAGCTCGTGGAGAAGGAAAGTTCCAGGCGCCAGGGCAGCAGCCCTGCCTGCACATGCCACATCTGGCAGCCACGGAACAGCCACAGTGCCACCTCCCGGCCTCCTCCCCGAGTCCAGCGAGGTGCTCACTGTCACCAGCCTCGCAGCGGGATGTGGGACATCCGCCTCCATCTCCTCCCAGCCCCAGAACACGCAGCAGGGAGCTTTCTCCACATTTATGGGACCGGCCCACCCCACTCCCGTCCCTCCTACCTGCAGCTGGTAAGGTTTCCCAGCCCGGATTAGCTGCGACACCAGGAAGTTGGTGTGAAAAAAGTGCACATTTTCATCCAAAAAGCCATGGAGGATCAGCAAACGATTTGGCCTGGACACGGGGTGAGAGATAAGGAGGGAAACAGGATGAGAAACCAGATGGAAAACACGATGAGACACCAGATAAAAGCTCTGCAGAGGGTCTGAGCAAAGAGCTGCCAGCTGGACAACACAAACCCAAGCAAGAGCAGTGCCAGGCCGTGGGCCTCGAGCCCTCCCTGGCAGAGGGGCTGGGGGTGCCATGGCCCAGCTGCTGCAGGGTTAAAGCGGATCAGAACCCCTGCATTCCTTGGGGATTGGGCAGAGGGGGCACCGAGCAGGCCCAGGAGCAGCTCTGGGGCAGGTACTCACTCGTTGGGAAGCTTTTCCACGTGCAGTGCCACTGAGCCAGCCTCGTAGCCCTGCTGGTTGTTCTCGGGGACGTCCATGTAGCGCTCGGTGTAGCCGGTGTCGTAGGCCATCCACACGGTGACAGGGGCACCTGCTATAGCAATCTGTCAAACAGAGAGGTGGCACCACACAGCCTCCATTATCACCTGCTCAGCAGCACACGTGTTCCCCCTTTTCCTGGAGAGGCAGGAACAAGCAGGCTCTGGGCTGGTCTGTCACTCAGATCAGGATTCCCCCTCGGCAATCCCACACACAACCCAGATTTCTCCTCCTGCTGTTCCTCCTGTGGTCACAATGGGGCAAATTCCTGCACATCAGCACTAAAGGGCTCCCTGTTGCAAGGAGGACTTGTGAATGATCCAGAAACTGTGCTGGGGACTTGGGCTGGGAATAGCACATCAACATCTCCCTGTATGGCAGACCCAGCCCTCCCCTTTGGGAAGCAGCCCATCCCAGAGCCATCCTCCTCTAGCCCCAGCCAGGGATGAGCTGCAGCAGCAGGACACAGCACTGGAGCCAGGAGCTCCAGGCAGGCAGGACAGGGGGACATTTCCACCTGTCCACCACAAACAAGCCAAAACGCCAGCTCCAGCCGCCAAGAGGGACAGAAGCTGCGAGAGCCAAGTGTCCCAAAGGTGCCAGCCCCACGAGCAGGCTCACCTTGAAGACGTTGGGTTTGCAGATGAGCCCCATGAGGGACAGAAAGCCCCCGTAGGACCAGCCGTGGATGGCGACCCGGCTCAAGTCGATGAACCCGTATTTTTCTGCTACATAATGTAAACCTTCCACCTGGTCCTCTATCTCCACCTGACCCTAAAAGGCAACAAGGAGGCTCATGTTAGTGGACTCGATCAATTTAGGAACTTGAGGCAGGAATGGGCAGTGCTGACACGGGAAATGAGCAGCCACCACCCCGAGGAAGGACAAAGGACCAGAGATTCCCAGCACGAGGAGGACGTTACCATTTGGTTTTTTAGGGCCCCTTCAAATTTGAGGCCTCGCTGGCACGATCCCCTTCCATCAATCACCACCACAGCATAGCCCAGGGATGCCAGTGTGTTCAGCCGCAGGTACTTGATGCCTTTGAAGGAGTTGTTCACCAGCTGCACCTGCACAAGGCGGGAGGAAGAGTTTCAGAGCTGAGCCGCTGCCTTCCAGTGCCTGCCTGTGCCAGTGGAGGATCCTGAGCTGGACAGCAGCCACTCATCGAGCTCTCAGAGCCATGGAAATCAAACCACATGCTGGAGAAGTCATCTGAGGTTTGACACAGGGGTCAAACACAGGGACAAACTAAACGAGTAGGTTTAGATTAGATATTAGGAGGAAGCTTTTTGCTGTAATGGTGGGGAGGCCCTGGCACAGGGTGCCCAGAGAAGCTGTGGCTGCCCCATCCCTGGAGGTGTCCAAGGCCAGGCTGGATCTCTGAGCACCCTGGGACAGTGGAAGGTGTCCCTGCCCACGGCAGGGGTGGCACTGGATGGGCTTTAAGGTCACTCCAACTCAAACCATTCCATGATTCCATGACAGTGTTAGTCTTGATGCGTGACTGACCGAGCTGTGCCCTGGGCAGCAGCCCCAGCCCTGACCCCAGCAGTTCAGCTGGGTTATTACCTGAGGGCCTCCATACACAAAGAGCACCGTGGGATGTTTCTTGCCAGGCTGGACATCGTGAGGTTTGTAGACCATTCCGTAGAGCTCCACATCCGACTGCGTGCGGAAGTGGAAGATCTCCGGGGGGACGTAGTCTGGGGGACAGCCTGCAGCAGGAGGGTCACACACAGCACTGAGGGACTGAGAGGCTCTGCCTCCCACCCCCTGAACCAGCTCCTCTGTCCAAACCTGAGCCTGGTCAGGGCTCCTTCCACACCAAACCACACTGAGGCTTAGCAAAGCAGGCTGGAGGGAAACACAGCCCCCACCCGCCTGCACGGGGAAGGGATTCCACAGGAAAACCTCACCAGCTGGGAGTTCTCCAACAAGGCACATGTGCCACAACAGCGGGGTGGGAGAGGGTAAGAACAGGGATGGCAGAAAGTGTTTGCAGTAGGGGTTCAGCTGCTGGGAGCTGTACCTAAACCTTTAACATCTGCAGTGCAGAATGGAGCAGCCACTGCATCCCAGGTACTCGTCCCTTCCCTCTTCAGAGAAACCACGAATAAAAATCCCCCTGGAAGTGTCCAAGGCCAGGCTGGACGGGGTTTGGAGTAACCTGGGCTGGTGGAAGATGTCCCTGCTCATGGCAGGGCATGGGAACAGGATGAACTTTAATGTCCCTCCTCACCTAAACCATTTGGTGATTCCATGGTAAAACCACATCCTTGTGGGTGTGTAAACTCTGTACACCCCTGGGCACGGTTTTTGCTCAGTGTGTGAAACACCCCAAAAGCCCCCAGAGCATTTCCTGGGCGAGCTGACCATGAGAAGCATCTCCCCCACAAGACAACAGGATTCACCTTCCCTCAGAGCGAAGGCACTCAGACCACTTCCCTCCCCATCACCCCTGGCTACTGCAGGGAGAGTTACCACTGAAAGGTCCCACTGGCCCCTTCTCCAGGACTTACTGGCTGCCTCCATCATGCTGGCCCAAAACTTGGGCTGCTTGTGGAGCGGGTCGTCGTCGGGGCCGCTGAGCTTGTAGATGTGCACGCAGGGAGGAGTGCTCACACTGCTGTAGTGGCTGATGAACATGTCAAAGTTCTGGCAGGGGAGACAGGAGAGCTGGGGAACGAGGTCCTGCACTTCCCACACAAGAGCTCCCACACCTCCAGCAGCACTCAGGACTCGTTACTGGCCACGAGTCACTGCCATTCCCAGTTAGGATCCCTGTCAGCCAGGGAATCCAAGCAACAACAAACCTGGCTCATGGAGCAGCTGTGGGAGAAGCCTGGAGTGGTGAGCCGCATGATCTCCCCGGGAGACTCGTAGCTGACCACGTAGAGGTGGTGCTCCAGCGGGGTGTCCTTGGTGCCTTGGAAGTACACCAGCTTGGTGGCCTCATTGACCCAGATCTGTGCCAGGAGAGAGGGCTCAGGGACAGACAGGGACCAGCTCTGCTCCTCTGCCAGCCCAACGTGTCCATCCCTGGGCAGAGCCAGCTCAGAACGCACACAGACCGTGACAGGGCTGCTCAGGGCAGGGGGCTGAGGGGCCAGAGAACACACCCAGCACCTGGAGAACTGCAGACAACACCATGCACTGACAAAGAGCAGCGCCTCAGCCTTTCTGCTAAAGGCTCAATCAGCCAAAGCATGGCTGGATTGTAAGGGTACAGGTACCTTTCTTCCAGCCATCATGGCAATGAATTCCCATTTGTAGGAGGACCAGTCTAACGCTCTCAGCACCAAACTTTAAGACACATTAAAATAGGTTTTTTACTGTCCAGCTAAAGCTGTTTCTAAAAACCACCCAGTCAGGCAGGAACAGAGGCGACAGCTTTTAAATCCTGCATTGATCCAGCCACAGTAACTGAACTGTTTTTCCACCTTACAGTTTCCAAATGCTATTTCTGGCTAACCCACAGTTTGAAGACCCCTGTGAACAGCAAAGGGAAAAACATATCCAACTCAATTGGCCAGGAAAACCAGGCAGAGCCCTGTGGAGCAACAAATGCATCAAAATAATTGCTGCTAACACAATTTTAGCCATAACACATGCAGGGAAGAGCTGTGGCCAAAATCAACAGCATGTACAGTGAGAATCCACATGGGGAGGGACAGCAGGTTAATTGCAGATTGAGGAAAAGCAGCAGAAACCAAAAGCTTGGAGCTGTTGGTCTTTTAAAAAGCGAGAAGTGAAAATCCAGATTAATTGGAAATGAACAGACAAGGTCTTTATTTTGACAGAAATCACCTGGGAGTGTTAAAGATCAGACCCAGAGTTAATTCCTGAAGCAAAAATGAAACTAGGTTTCTACAAGATTAATAAAAATTCATTTCTGGCTGTTCTGCAAGCGACAACAGATACAGCTTCTCCATATTCTAAATTGCTTTATATTCCCCAGCTGCCTTCTTCCTAAAGGCTCTGCTGAGGGATCAGCTGGAGACCAAGAGTTCACTCCGAGTGCCAGGACACATTTCCACATCGCAAGAACTCATTGGAGTTAAAATGCCTCAGCAAAGGCAGCAATCCCCAGCTTCTCCACAAAATGGTTCTTTGTTGCTCTTAAACCTCAGACTTGTGTCCTTTTTTATGGCCTGACCCACTCCTGGGATTTACCTAAGGAGCAATCCGAAGTCTGATTAAGAAGGCAATCAGATCCATGTGCACTGGCCTACAGCACTTCTGGGGAAAGCAGAGGCAGCAATAAAAACAGCAACAAAATGAAGCTTAAGCAGTTCTAGCAGGTCCCAGGCGTAAGGGAGGACTCAGGCCAGGACTGGGGGCAGACAATGCAGAGGCTGAGACACTGCAAGAGAATAAAAATAACCCCTACCTTGGATCCATGCCTCGCCAGCACCTCCCATTCCCCACCAGTCAGAGCAACCTCCTCCTTGATGGGACATTTGAAATCTTCTGCAAGAAAGACCACGAGAATAAATCCCTGCCCTCCCCAAAGGACAGCACAGGCCAGCGAGAGGGGGAGCTCCCAGGGCTGCAGCCCTTACCCTCACTGTGGACACAGGGCTGCACCCAGTCGTGGCTGCCTGGCTTCAGGATTGCTGTCACCCTGTACAGGTGACAGAAGCCCGTTTTGCACTCGTTGGCTCGGATAAAGCAGAGCTCTTCCTCCTCCCCCTCCGGCTGGATGAAAGGATAGAAGATGTCGTGAACCTGTGGCACAGGATGAGAAACCTGTGAGTGATTTGCTTTATCAAACCCCTCATTTAACACCAAATTTGGGGCTACTGAGCAGCAGAGCTGCTGGAGCAAGAACTAAACTGGACACCCAATCAACATGAGAACGGTTAACTGAGGGGAGGAAGGGGCAGCCTGTGCTCTCCCAGCCCTGAGCCTCTTACATTTATCCACACATCAGTGGTTTCTTCATAGATCACAAATGGCTGGACATTTTCTGGCACAGTTTTGGCAAATTCAGCACGCTGCTCCTCATTTTCTGGGACTGGAATAAAGAGTGCTGGAGGCAGAAGGACTAGCTGGAGCCGCTGCTGAGGTCTGTCTAGGAACATAGCCCAGGCACTGGGGAAAGAAGTCGGAGGTGAATGTCAGTACCACAGAATAGAGGTCCCTTTCCAACACTCAGAACATGCATCCCTTTCTTCCCCCCGCTGGCAGAAAGGATTTGGGCATCTGAATGCAAAGCTTTTCTCATCACTGCTGCTTTCTAATCCCCTGGAAGCTGTGCCAACACACACGCACTGCCAGACAGCTCTGGTATTTCACAGGGGTATCGCTCAGACGAGATGTCTGACAGATCTGCCAGCGCCTGTTCCAAGGGAGCACTGCTAGCAGAGCCCTGTCTCCAGGATGGAGCTCCTCCTTGGACACCCCTCCATCAGGAAGCGCTGTTTGTGCTCCAGCTCTCCTCCAGCTCAAGCCATCACCCTCCAGGAGCTCCGTCTGCAGCCTCCTCCTCAGGGAGAGGCACGGACCCAACCCGAGCGCCAGGGGAAGGAGCCGCCTCAGTCCCAGCCCTGCTCCCCTCCAAGGAGAGTCCCTGGAAGCGCTGCTGCACTGCAGGCTCTCAGCATGACAGATGGCAGAGCACGGCCACCCCAAGGCCTGCGAGCGCATCCAGGGAAGCTTCATCACGGAAAGACAGGGCTGAAAAGAGCCAGTTCTCCCCCAGCGCCGCAGGATTTCAGGAACTGAGATATTCAGCACATTTAGATAAGCCCTGGTGCAGAACATCACAATCACCTCCGGGATTACCTGCTGGAAAGCTCTCTAAATTTCCTTTCCAGAGCAGAAAATTAATGACGAGTTACAGAATGCCACCTTCAAAGACAGCCAAGTCACCTTAACTGGATCTGCACACACTCCAGTTAAGCCAAGCCAAGCTTGGGAGGGGGAAAAAATTAAGAACTTTAAAATTTCAATCAGATTGGGGTGAATTCTGTAACTCTTCAGGCAAGACTGTGTATCCCATCTGGAGCCACAGCCAGTCCCAGAGCAATCCTTCCCCTTGGACACGCTGCATGAAGGACGTGGCACCACAGATCCTGCCCTGTCCTGTGATTCAGGCTTTGATCACAAACTGTGCCAATGAACAAAGACAAAACTGCCTACAGAACACCCCCATTTTCAGCAGGAAGCACGTTGTACCTGTGTTAAACACCTTCAGCTCCAAAGAATTCCCCAGGACTGCCCACTTAATGTATCAACGTCATGTATCAACCCCACAGCCTGTCACTCTGCTCGGCTTCATTCCTGCTTTTAGGATGCTACAGCACTGAGGAAGCCAAAGATTCATGTGCCTTTTCTGGCACTCAGGGCTTTAAAACCAGGTCATGAACACAACACAAGCATGTCGAGGGTCTGCAGCCAGAGGAGCCCTTGGGGAAGGTATTTTGGGAGGGAAATGGACTCACTATTTGCCATCCCGGGTCCATCCAGCACGGGCAATGTACTCCACGGTGGGAAACAAGGCAGCGAAGGGTTGCACCAGCTCTTTGTCCTGAGCACACACAATCTGCAGCAAAACCAAGGTCCAGCATCAAATCAGAGCACCAGAGCTCCTCACCTCCTCCCAGGGAAGCTCAGGGAGATGGGAGAATGAGGAAGTTTAGCTACTGGCATCAGTAAGGGTCAGGCCAGGAGAAGCAAGCCTTGCTACAAAGAGCAGGAAGAGAAGGGAAAAACAGGCTTCAAAGCAAAATGATTTTGGCATTTGGCCACAGGAAAGGACACAGGCAGGGACTGGAGCCCTGGATTAGACCTGGCTCCAGCCCTCCTGTCTCTGCCATGGTGTACCAGGCTACCCCCACTTCCCCCTTCCCTCCACATGCCCAGCTGAATCTCCACCAGAATGGTTCTCTTCAGCATTTTCAAGTCTTTCTGTTTCTTGGATAAACACATCAGAGAACCAGGTATTACAAGAGAATAAAAAACCCAGATTAACACTATTTAGGATTTCTTTGTGACCTTGTTTTAATTCCAAGGAGCTTCAAAAACCCTCCTGTGCAACATCCCCTTCTGAGTTATCACTTACCTTACCCTTGCTGTCTGTTTTGAATTCTGCCAGTTTTAATGTAATCTTGGGGTTTTTGCTGCCTGCAGAGAAGAATTGAAAAAGCACCAAGATGATCAAGTTGAACATTCTGTGGTTACACAAAATACAGCTTCTAAAGGAGAACTGTCCCTGGTCCCACTGAAATGGCTCTGTGTGAATTAACAAATATCAAATATGTATGTGAGCAAACACCAGAGTCATTTTGGGAATGGGAACAGTTTGCTTTGCCTTCCCTAGCTGGCTGTGCATGTTCCCAGGAGGGAGAGGAAAGATGGGATTCAGAATGTATTCCACAATATGCCACCAGATATATTCCACTTCCTCAGCAATCCTTTCATTTAGGGCTGGGATTTAAAGTTCAGCCTTTCTTGCAGCAAATTTTGGGACTGGAGAGTCAATTAGGTCTCAACATTTACAACCAGTTTCTACATCCCAGTAAGTGCCCAGATTAATGATGCAAAGTTTACAGCCCCAGTTCCACCGCTGATTCCAGCAGGAGTCCAGAGCTGCCTCAGCAGCCCCACGTGTTTCACTCACCTGTCCTAGGGTACCGATAGGAATCTGTTTTTCTCTCCTCCAAGGCAGGTGAAGGAACGTGAATTATCTCCACCTCTGACTCATCCACCTCCTCATACAAGATCCGCAGTGTTTTCAAATCCTCTGAACCTGGGACAGAGAGCAGGAATGTTTGCAGCAGCATTTCCTGCTGTTTGTGGCTTGCCTGGAGCACTGGTGCAGAGGGAACACCTGTAGAGCCCCAGCTCTCAGTGACCATCTGCAAACACTACACCCTTATCATCCCCTCAGTGCTTTGTTCCTTCAGGTGATCTCCCCAGAAAGAGCCCAAACCCAGGCCTAAGGACAGTCACGCTCAGAGTCTCACTCAGCAGCAGGCAGCAGTCACAGCGCCAGGATTTGATGAGCAGAGCAGCGACTGACCTTCTGTGGAAGCTGTGGGACACCACCAATAGCCCGTGAACCGATCAAACTCCTCCTGAATGACAAAAGTGGCTACACCAGCAGACTTGGGGTCATCCAGAACATTGGATAAGCCTGGAGAGGAACAAAGACGAGACAGTGTTTGCATTTTGCATTTCCATCTCCTTGGAAAATGCTGACCCGAAAGACAAATGCACTTGTAAGAAAGAAGCCAGGGATGTGGGTGTTGCAGGCCAGATTCCTCAGCAGGAACTCCCTCCTGGAGCTGGAAGAAGCCCCGTTACCTTTGTGGCAGTACGTCATCCGCCTCTCCTCGCCCGTCTCGATGTTTGCCACCCACAGGTCGTTGTTGTTAATGAAGGAGAAGAAGGCTGGGTCAGCAGGGCAGATTTTGGGATCCATCCGTGGCCCCGTGCACTGAGTCTTGATCTCCAGAGGCTTCATTGGAGACACCTACAGCAAGAGACACACACAGAGCTGGGTGCCACAGTTCCATGGAGAAGACAAGGATCTGGGGAGACCTTCCACTCCTGGAAGTGTCCAAGGCCAGGCTGGACACTGGGGCTTGGAGCACCCTGGGACAGTGGGAGGTGTCCCTGCCCATGCCAGGGGTGGCACTGGGATGGGCTTTAAGGTCCCTTCCAACCCCATCCAGCCTGGGATTCCACGTGCAGCCATCTCCACTCCAAGCCATCAAGCCCCTTCGAGGAGATATCCATGAAGTCCCTGGCACACTCACCATGAACCCATTCTTGCCCCCATCTCGACAGTGGAAGAGGCTGTTGCTGGCCTGGAACAGGAACAGGCCACTCTCACTGTGGAAATCATACGAGGTTATCCCAAAGACACCCAGTCTCTTGCGCTCCCTCAAGAGCTCCTCCTCTCTGGAATACATCCCATGGTGAGGGGTTGCCTAGAATTGAAGGGAAGGAGTATCTGAAAGGATCTGCAAGGAGAGGAACGCTCACAGGAGTACTCTGAGCCTGTCACAACAGCCCAGCTCAAACAGGCAGCAGTGTCAGGGCACAGGTCCCCAGTTCCTGCACTCCAAGCTACAGCTGTGGGGTGCAGGAGGCCTAAACCCACCACAGCCCCCAAACTTCCCTCTACAGGAGGGCTGAGCTGTGAATCTCTCAGTTCTGCAGTTGGCACTTCAGCATGAACTGAGAACAGCTGCACTTGCTCTGCTTATGCAAATCAGATGTAACCAATTAACTTAATGACATTATCTGCAGCCTTCACAAACAGTTTCCATGTCAGACACTGCAAACAAAAGTTCTTCCGGGATCTTGAATTACCCTGGAGAGAACTCGCAGCCCAAATGGGGTCAAGACAGATAAATTCTGTTCCACCAGGAACTTTTTAAGCAGGGGAGAAAAGACCAACACCCTCCAATGCTGTCAGTGACAAAGGACACGAAGGTACTGAAACCAGGGAGGGGAAAATTCCCTCCCTTTCTGGTTCACTCACAACACTGTAAGGCAGAAGCAGCAATTTAAACTCAACTTTCCCAACTTTTTAAAAGCAGGAAAGATGACAGACTCCACACAGATGTCCTAACCACAGCAGCCCCACAGCATCACTCTGTTTCCCCAGGCTCTTCCCACTCTGGCTTACCTGAAAGTGATCCAGCATCTGTTTCCAGGACAAGAGCAGCAAGGCCTCCTTCCGTACCTTTTTGGGAATCTCTGAGTAAAGAAGGGAATTCTCTCTGCTACCATATGGCATTCCTATCAGGAGGACAAAAGCATCATCATGCTTAAGATGAGTTAGCCAGGAGGCCCACGAGCAAATTCAAAGAGAAGTCTGGAAACAGAGGGGCTGGGGGTGCCCAGAGGCCTTTACCCACATTCCTTCCCAAGCAGCTCCCAGATCAATCCCAGAATAACATCCAAACCACTCAGATACTCATTTGTTTGGAACTTTCCCTGAGCAAGGTTTAACACTAACCCACCTCTCCAGAATGCATGAGGTCCAACTTTCCCCTCTGTGCCTGTCCTCCGTGCCCCAGCTCCACTCCAAGAGCACCACTCCCTGAATGGGTGACTCAACATTACTCTCCACATTTCTCATCCTGAAATTTGCTACAGGGACCTCGTTCAGGCCACGGCAGCAGCTTGCAAGGGGGGAAGGAAAAGCTTGGAAGCTGCAGAGAGCCCATTCAAATGTGAAACAGTATCCTACAGAGTCAAAAGACCTTGTCATTTTACATAAGCCTTTGACTGTGGTTATCAAATGAGCTCCTGGCCTTCATCCAACTTCCAAAACAACCATCAAATACCCTGACACGTGATTTTGACAGTTTCCACAAAAACAAAGACCATGAACTTGCCCTCTGCTTATGCTGTAGAGACGCCCTGGATCAGAAATTCACCCAGGGATACGTGCCCTGATACTGCCTACTCTGCACATGTTCTGGGCAGAACAGAGAGATTTCTGAGCTGGCTGACCCAGCAGTACAGTTACTTCAAATTAAAACTGAAATATTAATAAGTGCTCGGGAAGCAGAGCAATATGTGAGGATCTAATCCTCAGAGATCCAGGAACACCAAAGTGCTGAGCATGTGGTGTTTAACATAAGCAGCATCTGCCACGATACAACATAAAACTCTGTGGGGATGGCCCAGGAATGATTGAAGATGGCCAAACAGGAAAAAACTGCAGAGAGGAACAAATGACTCTGGACACACATATCTGACACTCAGGCAACTGTGACCTGCACTTCCCTTCCCCTTATGGTAGAACTTTCTGCAGTGACCTCAGGCTGACTACAATCAATTGGCATTTACAAGGAAAGCGTTGCCTTCCTCCCCAAAAGACAGTTCACTTGGCTTCCAAGTGAAGTATTCAACCCTACAGCAAAGTTCATCAGGAGTCTCCATCTACCCCTCAGTTCCATTTAAACACTTTCAATGTTATTTAGTGCTGGGGCAGTAACAGCACACTGAGTTAAACACTTGTGAACTTACAGGCTGCCCAGGGAAGATGTGGCTGCCCCATCCCTGGGAGTGTCCATTACTATGGCAAAAGAATCAGCATTTAAATCAGCATTTACCCTTTATTAGGGACATCTGAGAAGAGGTACCCTGGGATTATCTGGCTGATACTGATCTTAACTGAAGGATTAATCTGCTCTAAGCCCCGTGCAGTTCCTTAAGGAAGGAAACACTGAAAAGGCACTCGTGTATCCTCATTCCTGGTTCTGGCTCCTGGAACAGTCACACCCTGGCAGAACACCAACCACCCAGTAGCTGGTTTGGTTGCCATTTCATACAACAGAACATTAAAAAAATTTAAAATTAGCCACTTAGCTCTTTAATCATCGAGATCAAAACCAGTATCAAAGTGAACTGGAAATACATTCGGCTTTAAATCAAGCCTCACTGCTCAGACTTGACAAGAAAAATACGCCAGCTCTGGATACTGCCCTTCAGAGCAGCACTTGTGTCCTGAGAATTTATGAGAACTACACAAATCAAGTCACTGGCACAAAGGAGCTGCTTGATGACAAAACAAATCAGTCCCTCAAACCCAGCATCCTACAGTGACCAACACTCAAAACCTGGAAAAAGAAGGAAGAACAGCAGGGTCACTTCAGGGCAGCAGTCACTGCACAGAGCTGCACACCAGGCAATTTTTTTACTGGCCCAGTAATGATCAGCTCATGCCCCAAAGCACAACAAACTCTTTATAGTCTATAAAGCTTCCCATGTTACCAGCCACAAAATTATCCAGTTACTAAAATCCAACAACTCTGTCACTAATTACATTGTGGCTCCAACTGTAACGAGGGACCTGTACAACACGGAATTCTGCTTTCAGTCCCGCTGAAGGAAAGGGACATTTCCCTGCAAATGCCAGGAACAGCTCATTCCCACCTCAATTTTCTTCCCTGCTCTTGAAAGCATCCTACCTTCACGACACTTAATAAAGCAGGAGACACCAGCACCCTGCCATTAATATGTTGCGACACACAATTAGTCATTGCTGACAGCAAATTTCTTGGAAAGTCAGTCTGGTTACTGAAGCAAGTAAATCCCATTTCTCCCAAGCTGCAGAGGCACGAGAGAGTCCTGGGTGTGAGGAACATCCCCTCTCCTCCCCCATCCCCCGTGTGACACAGGACACAGGAGTGCTGGCCGGCCAACACTTCCCCCTGTCACAGCTGAACCCGTGTGTGAAGCAGGTCTGGGACGGGCACAGAATGGTTCAGCCCCAGGCTTTGTGGAACACCCTGCAAGCCTTGAGCCACGTTACCCAGTCTCAGTTCCCCCATCCCATCAAGGGACATCCCTCCCGTGCCTTCCCTCGCCCGTGGAGTTTGGAAGAGCCCCCCGTTCCCCCCGGACGCTGGCACGGAGGCTTACCCAGGTAATAGAGGCGGTGAGAGTGCGGGCTGGACTCCTCTGTTTTCCGGACAAACTGGAAATCATGGGGAGCTTTGTTCACTATCATGCCCGAGTACTTCCTGCTGCTGTGAATAATGTCACGCAGCCCATCCCAAGAATGCTTTTGCACCTGGAATTGGGAAGGCACATCCTCCATCTCGACCACTTCGGAGCTGTCCGAGAGCGTGTCCACTGCAGTCATCCTCGCTTCCCCTTCAGAACTGGGCAAAAAACTGAGGGAGGAGTAGAGGGAGAGAATTCAGCCTTAAAATCAAGCAGGCGCTCCTTAAACTACAGATCCTAGGATTCTCTGCACTCAGGGATTACATTTTAAGCATACTGAAAGGAAAAGTCCATCTCCCATCCCACATGGAATCCTGTAAATGAAGATATTGACCTCGGAAATCTCCCTCTCCCAGGACTGGCTCTAGGAATAAGCTGTTAAAGGAAGCACAAGCAGCAGATTCTGGTGCAGACAACGAGCAGCTTGACTCACAGGAAAACCACTCCAGGAATTCGGATGGATATGTCATCAAAGCCATGACCTATCATAAAGGCACAAACTCCTGTCCTGTGAGACCACGGAAGTGGAATCCCCTTCCTATCCCAAAGGAAAACCTGCCCATCGCTTGGGGAGAGAGGTTCAAACCCAAGCACAGCCACTCACCTGAGGAGATACTGGGGCCAGGAATGAAGTAAGAGAGATGGGGAAACAGGAGGGAAAAGTGCAACTGCTTTGCTAAGAGAGAGCAGGCAGCAGGACCAGACCCTGGCTGTATCCTGAGAAACGTGGCACACATTCCTCAGAGATTTCCAAGCGAGCAGGTGTGGAAGGAGAGGACAAGAACCGCCTCCACATTAACACAAACATTAATTTGAGGTGAGGTGGACCCACAGACTTGCCCAAGGTCAGTGATGTCATCCACTGCAAAGCAGGAATGAGCTGAGGACTAGGGAAACCAGTTTCTGACACCCACTTGAGAAGCAGGATGTCCCTCCAAGAGGACATTTGAGTGGTTTTGGAGGTACCTGAAAGAATGTTACAGAGGATTTCAGAAGAACTTCAGTTTACTGGACAAAATTAGCCTGGAGAATTTCCCTCTAAGGAGACAGAATCAGCCTTGTACAAGGGCTGAAAATGTAACATCTCCTCAGACTCCTGAGTCCCTAAACTGTACAAAATGTGCCAATAGTAACACAAGAACAAGCTCCCAAAATAATTCTGTAGGTACTCCTGGTTCCTACTGCCCAGCAGTAAATCCACAGCTTGAAAATGGATAAAGAGGAGTATTTTCCAATCAAAGGCAGGCAGGAAGCCCAAGTGAAACCACAAAAGAGAACATGATGGGATGTTCTAAGACTGTGAGTGTGTCTGTGGCCTCTGCCTGTATCCAGGGTCTCCACTGCAGCAGCTAAAACCACAGCTGAAGGCAGAAGTGTTGCCTGTCAGAAACACATGACAGGAAGACCATGAAAATCCATAAACTGAGTGCAATTCTCCCAGTCCCATCCCACTGCAGGTCAACCCAACCAATTAAATTCTCTGGCTCTGGCTCACAAAGCCGGGCCCTTGGGTTACTCTCACCCAGATGACAAATCCATCTCACTCAGCCAGGCTGGCTCCTCACAAGGGAAAGTTTAACCTTTAAAACCAGTCCACAAATGTGATACTGGTACCTGTTCCCAGCTGAACTGGAGCCTGGAGCCCCTTCCAAACTGCACTGCCATGATTTTGTCATGTGAACAGCACAGCTCTCAGCTTCATACTGCTCTCACCCTGGTGATTTGGACACTGGAATGGAGTGGGGGAGTGGGATGAGCAAAGCAGCCACCACACAAAGTGAGGTGAGAGTTTGGGAATTACCACTGGCACAGCTGGAGCCTGGTGGAGTCTCACAGAATCACAGAATGGTCTGAACTGGAAGCGACCTTAAAGACCACCTAATTCCAAACCCCTGCCATGGGCAGGGATACCTCCCCTAGAAGGGAAAAAAACCCCTAAAACTTAGGTCCTGGCATGATACAGAGTAACAGAAACTCAGATTTCTGCCTCTGTCACTACAGCCACTTCTGGAAAAAGATGTAGCCAGTACCTACCATGTACGTAAGAAAACAAGTACAAGGAGTAACTTATCTCCGAGTAGATTTTGGGATTACATTACTCAAACGTGAGCTGGATCAAGACACCAGTTATTAATCATCTTAAGACAGGCAGCAAGAGCACATCCAAGATTTCCACCTTGCTGGAGAAGCCCTGTCCCTTCCGCCCCACGCTGAGGCAGGGACTGAGATGACTCAGAGCTGTTGCAGGAACACTGCTCTCTCCACTCCCCAAACCATGGGGCTGCCCCTTGGGGGTCTTTTAATGCCATTTGTGCCCTGTCAGGTGAGGTGTGTGAGCCACCAAGCCCTCCTTTGGGGGAAGGTGTTAGTCTGGAGAGGACAACGAGCACAGGTGGGAAATCAGCACCAGGAAAAAACTGTAGAGCTCAAAACTGGAAGTGAGTGAAACAAGTTATTGTCCTGAGTCACTTCCTGACTCACAGATCTTGACACAGAGCTCCCTGGGCAGGACTGTGCAGCAGGGATTTCTCAGAGCCCTCACTCACTGCACAGGTGGCTGCTGCTCTGTCCCACAGCACACAGAGGCCCCGGAGGGACCTGGACGTACCTTCTCCAACTTCCTGCAGTCTCGTTTTCCAGACGAACCCTCTTTATCTTCTGCATTAACTACTCAGAGAGCTGGGCAGGACAGGAAACTGGGGAGGAAGAGGGGAGAAAGGAGATTTCATACAACTGCTGGATAAAAGCATCCTCCATATGTCACATTTCCAGCTGAGCGGGGAGGCACAAACAAATCCTCGGGTTTCATTCCTGGGTCCAAATCTGTTCTGTCAGCACAGGCTGGATTTGAACAGCCCTGATAAATCTGAGAGACTTCTTCACCTGAACAATGAGGCTCACTGAACTCTGTGGTGTGCCTCTTTCTTTCCCAGAAAATTCTTCTTAAAATCCGAGAATCTTGAGCACTGAACCTTTCTGTCATCCCCTTCCCAAAATCTTGAAATTCTTGCAAGCATCAGGTACTAAAAACCGATAAAACAGAGGTCTGGTCCATACACTCAGAGGGAAGAGTCAAACAAAGGACACACCATAAGGAGCCAGCCAGAGGGTCACAGTCCCACCTGGGACATAAAAAGCACATTTATCTTCCAAGCCTGACTGCTGCTTCCCCGTGCCTCAGCCTGCTGCCACGAGGAACCCTGGCTCCCCACACCAATCTGTTCTCCAGGAGCACGGGAAGGTGCTTCACTGCCGTCCTCTCTCCCCAGGTACAAAGGTCTTTAGCTCTGAATCACAGACACACTCGAGACCCGCCACTGCCTTTCATCGAGGCTCCTGCTCTCCCCAAACAGCCATTTCTCCACCAAAACCGCACTCACAGGGGAGCAGGAGAGACAAAGCCTCACAAAGAGGCTCCTCAGCTGCAGAGGGGAGCAGAGAGGGAGGAAGCAGCAGCATCCAGTAATTTAAGGGCAGTTTTTGATGCAGGCACAGAGGGCAGCAGGAGCGATGCTCAGGAATGCTGAGTAACCTGGTCTGAGCTCCCAGCTGACCCTGCCTTGAGCACGGGGTTGGACCAGAGACTTCCCGAGGTCCTGCCAGGCCCGGCTGTTCTGTGATTTTAATGATTCTGAGGAACACCTTAACCCTCATTGCACCCAGCCCAGATCACGCATTTCACAGAGGGAAGGAACAGTAAAATCTTGAACCAGGAAAAAGGAAAAAAAAAAAAAAAAGAAACTGAGCAAAATACACAAAAGAGATCAGGAACCAGCGTGAATCACTCGGGAAGAGCCAACGGAACACAGGAACACGGTCACCTACAGGAGCCCTTACAACGTGTCCCTGTCGTGGCCGGGAGCTTTCAGATCTCCAAAAATTAAAGCAGCAGAGGGTGGGATGGAGCGGTGGGGATTCCTCCAGGGAGAGATGAGCTCCGGCAAAGGCTGCCAGCAGCCCGTGCGCCTCTGCAGCTCTCGCCGGGAGCTCTGCCCTTGGTGCAGAGGAAAGGCCGGGATGTGGGCTAGCAGGAGCGGGGGAATCCCCGGGGATGGAGCATCCTGCGGCCCCCGCCTCCCTCACTGCTGCAGGCGGCTCCTTCCCGTGGAGGAAGAGGAGCGAGCAGCCCCTCACCCGGCTGGGCAGAGCAGGGGGCGCTGGGGGGACACGGGACCCCCCTCCACGGGCAGGGGGTCCCCCCCACACCCCATCCACGGCCAGCATGTGGGGGAGTGAACCGCAAACGACCCCCTGAGGGCCAGGCCCGGGGGCGAACCCGGGCGAGCAAACGCCCCCCGGGGCAAGGGGAGGCCGCCCCCACCCCTGAGGGGGAAACAGCCCCCGAAGGGGGGCAAACACCTCCCCGCCGGCCCCTCGGGCACCCCCAGCCCAGGGCAGCGGGGACGCGGCCCGCGGAGCGGGCAAACGCTCCCCGCCCGGCCCAGCCGCCCCTCACAGGCGCGGGCCCCACCCGGCCCGGCC
>VZTH01007728.1:0-23680 GCA_013397815.1 Aleadryas rufinucha
ACATGGTCACCCCAAGACAGCTGTGGAATTGAAGTCCGTGGAGATGCTGGAATATCTGCCATTCTGCAGAGCTGGGGCCCAGGCCCTTTGTGTCCTCACTGTAGTTTATTGTGAGGATGAGGAGGGCTTGGTGTGCCCAGGTGCTGGAAGAAAAACCGCATCCCTTTAGTTCCAGATCCTTCTGTTTTCTTTTGAGGAGTCCGTTTCCTTTGTCTCTTTAATTTATTAGATACTTCTGGCTTCTTGTTTTCTGTGTATTCCTGAGTCTGTCAAACAGTGTTAGTGTTGGTAGGAGCTCTGTGGATGGAACATCCAGGTCTGTCATGCAGCTTGATGAGCTAAAGCCCAGGGATCTTTTCCTAAATAAAGAGTCAGCAAACACCCATCATGCCAGGTCATGTTTCTGACCTACTGCAGGCAATGGGTTTGAAATGGTGATGTGGCAGTTTGCTCCTGGACTTGCCAGTGTTTTGGTGGAAGAGTAAAGCAGAGTAGATTAGTTCTCTGATTTCCAAAGTTTACTGCTATCTCAGATGCAAAAGGCCTGAGTAAAGAGGAGAGATGTCCAAACGGAAATCTAAGATTCATCAAGCATGGGAAAAGCAGGCTTGCTATTCTTACAGCTTTCTGTGCATCGCAGGAACAACAGGGACTGTGCTCTATCAAAACAGGTTGCTGGACAGTTTGATCTTTGGAACAGCTGGTCCATCTTTCTTGCTCCCCATCCTACTCCATCCAGGTGTGTGGGAGCCTCCTGGCTCAGCTCTCCACCAGCCCTGAGCACTCTGCCTCTGCTGAGGAGGCACAACCATTTCCTAGATCCTGAGGTGACACCAAAACATCTCTGAGGAATATTCAGAGGCTGGAGGTCTGAGCTGAAGACTGGAGGTTCTGAGCTTAGTCTGCAAGAGCTAAACCTGGAGAGACAACTCAGAGCTGGATTTCAGTCACTTTATTGTCCACTTGCTCCAGTCTGACTCTGTGCTGAGTTCACAGCCTATGGCTTAGTGCAAAGGGGAAAATCAATTATGTGTCTAGGAAGTAGAAGCTTAGGTACTGTAGCATGCCTGCTCAGAAGGGGATTTGGACTTCAGCTGTCCTTTGAACTTCACAAAACAATTTGAAGTAATTTAGGATAAAAATAGGAGACTTCAAGTTATTAACAGCCCCTGCTTCTGTTATTGCCATTGATTTGAGTGAGTCAGAGATGGACTGTTGTATTTCAAGCATGGGTGAGTCTCCTTACCTTGAACTACAGTAGAGAAAACAATGTTTTATGTATGAAGCATGGTCATATCCTGCTTGTTTCTGACCACACTCCTTATTTATAGACATTTGGCTTTGTATTCCTATGTTGAATTTATTTCTCTTAGTCAGAGCTGGAATGTCAAGTCTCTGACAGTCATGTCAGAGTGTGAAGTAAAAAACAGCAATTACCAGCCTCGCAAGGAAATGGTACTTCTGGGACAAAATGTTGTGATCCTGCTTTTCTTTGAGCACTCAGGCCTGTAATGTTACAGGGTGATTCAGTTCACTGCAATTTTCTGTTGTACATACGTGCAGAAAAATTCAGAACATCAGAGGTTTATGTCCAAAAAGGAGACAGAGGAGTCCTGTAACTTTATTCAAATAAAGGGAGAGGCCATGGGGCATTTCCCCCAAGGTCTCTCAAATGCAGCCTCCTTTTAATACTATTATTCTGGCCGCATCATCCTCTCTCTTTCCCCATTGGCTGAGGTACTTGAGAGGTACAGACTTCCTGAATCACCTACTACATGACCCCGATAATATGCAACACACCCAGTCCCTCCTTTTGTATCTCTGTTCTTCTTTAAATTCAGGAATTTTACATGGCTTTGATTGCGCAACACTCCTTGTCAATTAGTACCATTCCTCTGCATTTTATGGTTCCTTTCTGTTACTGTCTTATCTATCAATCTCTGGTCTTACCTACAAGCAGGCTCACATAGTCTATTTGTAAAGACACTCTCATTCTTTTCACATGACAAACATCATCCCTTTTCTCCCTGTCTTCCTGGTGATGTGGCAGATTGCATGCGAAACGCAAAAGTCATATCTGCTTTGACAAGGTGATTCACTTCGAGGAAAATTAGCTATGAATGAATGCCTGGAATTCTTTACTTTGAAAACAACAGGCAGGATGGTCAGCATTTAAAAAGGGAATCCTTATGCAGAGACCATGAATATCAATGTTCCTCTCACAGGCATTACAAATACCTTTCCCTGAAGGCTGGCCCAGCTTACACTGGCAAGAAGGGAACAGAGATAGCTGTCCTCCAACACAAGAAATGAAAAAGGATAAAGGTGCATAAGCTCTGGTTTTCCCTGTGATCTAAATCCTGTTTTCTCTCTTGTTATGCTGTGTTTTCCTTTCTATAAAGAAGAAAACTCTGTGTGGGTGTATTTTCCACTTTGCCTTCACCCTGCTGAGGTCTGTGGAACCACAGCAGCTCCTTGTAATGATGACTTTCGCAGAAGGACTCAAACCTTTCTCTCACCTGAACTGTGCTCTTCCTCGCGCTTTTGCCAGTTCGGATTCTCAGGCCTTTTATGGTTCTTTCCAGCAGCCTTCAGTGGAGCATCCTCAACAAGGCCCCTCACGCTGCCCCTGGTACCTCCAGCCAGTACCAATGGTACCATTCCACGTAAGTGCTCAGGGGGCCATTTTAAATGTTGTCATGATCATCACTGACACTGACTGACACCGTAGATGTGACAATTTAAGACTTAGTCCCGTGTTTAAGCTTTTGCTGCTTAGCAAGGTGTTCTGTGTCAACAGATCCTCCTGTCTCTGCCTGTGCATTCTCAGCAGTCAGTAAAAGCCAAGACAGTGCACCCCAGATATGAACCACAACTTGGTTGTTAAAGTGTGATAATGTGACCATGTGTTTGGGTCCTTGAGGTCTTTAATAAAATTTCTATCAATGCAGCAGTAACATAGACTTGGACACTGCAGTCTGGGGTTTCCCAAAGAGCCTCAGTGCCATGGGAATGGGAACACAACCATGGTTCTACAAGGGAGTGACGAGATGGGAAGGGGAGCAAGCACCTTCTGTGCAAGCTGCAGGATGTATCTCACCTCTGTCCTCTCCTTACAGTCAGATTCTTTAATGTTCACATGAACTTTTCTCTTCTCTACAAAACGGAGAGAGCTCCTGATTGCTATGATGCAAGGAGGCTTCTTGAACACTGGGTGAGTAGCTTGCTTTTCTCATTCTCATGTGTTTCTAGCAAATGTCACATGAGGACAGCTGGTAGGATCACAGAATAGTTTTGGTTGGAATAGAATGGGTTGGAAGGGACTTTTAGATGACCTATAGGTCATCTAGTGCCACACCCAATGTACAGAATGCAAACTGCTGGGACAACACAGAGATGAGCATCCATGTAACAACTGTGGTGTTTCAGAGTCATGTTATCCAATATGTAACAGGACAAAATGAAATTTTGAAGGAAGGGAAAAGTGTTTAAATTTTGCAAAAATTCTTAGCCACTTTCATTGGGATTTAGAATTCTGATGACAATTCTAAATTTACAAGCAGGTCTAGAAAAAGTATTGATATATCATGTCAATAAAAATGTTACTTTTTTTTCCAGTTTAATATCATATTTACTGGAGAAGGATTTGTTGTGACAAATTTTAAAGTCAGGTAAGGTTCTGGCTGTGTGGTGGTGTCACCTTGACCCTCTGTCCTTTGAGCAGTCAGGTTCCAGATACCCATTTCACAGCTGACCAGTCTGTTTGGGGGTCACAGAAGGGAACGAGGCTCACAGACCCCTGGGGGCTGGCTAGGATCACACTGGCTCTTGTGTGGCAGTGTCTAATGAAAGGATGTAATAGTTCGAAAACGCTGCTAGGAGCTAGGATTTCTTGAACCAGATTCCCCTATTTCATTCCTTTTAGCCCAATCCACCTGTATTCATATCCAAACTGTGAGCAGTGGAGAGGGATATTTTAGCAATTTGTAAACATGTCACTTGTACAGACAGTTTTGTCATTTTATGGCTATTTTGACTTCCTACTTTCTTCTCTGACTTCCACAGGTACCGCTTGTTTTATAGATGACAATAGTGTAACATGCTGCACTGTTCACATGGGATGAGTCCAATTCATAAAACATTAAGGGAAGGTTCTTCCCAGTTTGGAATAAACATTTTTTGTCAGAATGCATATCAATTATAGCACTTGGTCCTGGTGACTTCTGTAGATATACCTATGCTGAATTCAAGATGACTTCTAAGTTGTAAAGTCTGGCTTATTGTGGTCATGAGATTTTTTTTTAGGTGATAGCAGAACATTACAGTTACATGCTACTGTGAAATAATTGTTCTGTTCTCTTATGTTTTCAGGGCTAATGATCCACACCACAGTGCCTGTAAGAGAACTCACGTATGTAATTTGTTATTTTCTGATACCTCTTACAGGCAGGTATATTTTTCTTACCTCTGCATAGAGGATATAGTAGTTGAAGGATCTAAATGTTGATGCTATTGTGTTTTGTTGAAATTATTTAATTATCCTGATGAACCTCTGACAGTACTGTGAAACAAAGGCTCCTCCCAGGTGGCAGGTCCAAGTAACACTTAAAGCAACAGGCTCTGTTTTAATGAGCACACTGAGTTTCTGCTGATTGCTTTCCTTAAAAACCAAATTATGCCTGTTGATTCTAACCAGTCTCTAACTTTCTGTGTCATTCCATGTGAACTGAAGGGGAAAGTAAAGCAGATGTCACAAAGGTAAGACCCAGGGTTATGAACTGGGTTTCCATGCTTTATACTGGTTTCATTTTTAGCGGGAGGAGGAATTATATCCCTCCATGGCTCTTTGAGTTTCAGAGTGACCATAAAAGTGCACATGGAGGTCAGAACCACAGGAACACTTGACATGAGGAAACATGTTTGGGCATCCAAGGTTTCCCTCTCTTACACCAGATCTTGGGAGATTCACAGTGCTTCCATGGCAAGCTATGAGGTTTGTGCTGCCCTGTAAGAGCTGGCCCTGAGCAGGGTCCTTCGCTGGGGCCTGAACTGTGAGTGGACAGTGCCCAAGAAGGATACCAGGATGAATCCTGCACCTCTTCGGTAGGAAATCCTAATTGCCTTCTGACCCCAGGCCAGGAAGAAGAGGAGCTGAATTCTCATCACCTCCAAGGGGCTGTGAATGGTTTAGGAAGACCATGATGAGTGGTGGACAACTGTGTGAATTGAAAAAGCTTGAAACATCCCAGACCTAAGGAACTCTCAGTCATTAGCCCTCAGTTAAATTAGAGGTCCATGAGGCAACTGCCCATGGCTTCTTGCATTTTTCTGCCATGTCTGAAGCCACTCAAAGAGACATACAGTCTTTCCAAACCTTCCAGAGTTAGCAAGCGTAATTACTTAGAGCAATAGCTGTTCTGAGGAGGAGAGGTGGAATCCACCAGAGATTGTGGTGGTTAGTTAACTAACTACTGAAAATGGTTAGTTAAATCCCAGTTTTCCAGGGAGCCGTGGAGTCACAGGGTGCTCAAGCACCTCATTGTTTTATGGCTGCCTCTCTCCAAACTTTAAATGTTGAAAACCCCTTACTTGTGACAGGGATGTTCCTTTGCCAAAATAATGTTTTTAGGAAATGTTTAGAGCCATTTGCCATGAAACTGTAGAGAGATTCTTGTACCTGTATTCCCAATATTTTCTACTTTAGAAAGCATTTCCAGAGATAAGGTGCTAGTGTACATTAGAAGTGGCATCCGGTGATATTCACCATAGGACTGCACATATGGTGAGCAAAACACATACATTATCCAATTCAGTGTAATTATCTGGGTCACTCCTTAATTTTGTAGCCATTTATATTTGTGAAATGTTACTAATATGGTCGCCTTATTTGTGTATTCTATTTGTAGCTATGTCTGTAAGGCCATTGTAAAGGCCACATTCCTGGAAATACAAGAAGTCTTGAGTCTCAAGATCAAAGAGTTGTTGAATGACACTTACAAAGAGGGACCATTTTCCCTGTATGTGAAACCTGAAGATGTGGCTGTGAAGTCCGTAGGTAAAACTTCACTGAAACCTCCCTGCAAATCACATGCTTTCCAATTCTGTCTATAAGTGTATTTTATCAAATTTATATTCTGTGGAGAGGTTAGGCTAGAAAGCATCCTTACAAGTAACCAGCCTGACCTCATGTGATGCA
Organism: Aleadryas rufinucha; assembly: GCA_013397815.1. Classification (NCBI taxonomy): domain Eukaryota; kingdom Metazoa; phylum Chordata; class Aves; order Passeriformes; genus Aleadryas; species Aleadryas rufinucha. The sequence goes on from VZTH01007728.1 coordinate 6,197, forward strand.
CAATCTGTAGAACATTATTTCAGTGACAGCAATGCCAAAAACCTGGGTTCCAGACAAATGGAGACAAGTTAAAACATGAATCCTGGTGCCCAAGCAGGTCTGAGCACCTTTGCAATGAAGGCAAAGTAAAGCCGATGCAGCTACAAATCCAGGAGCTCCTGCTGGTAGCCAGTACCGCAGGGAGTCTGGAACCAAACAACCAAACCAAATCCCCTGGCAGCATTTTCTTAATGCCTGTGCGTATTGGACCAATCCTCAGATGGCAAACAAATGTGTTGTTGGTTTGGTTACTGTCTCTGTTCTTCCACAAAATACAGGAGTAAGTCAGAGATAAGAGCTAATAGACCACAACTGAGATTCAAAACCACATTTTATAGCAATAACTTACAAAATATCAGTTGCAGATGATAAAACAACAGGCCTGGAGGAAGGACGTGGGTTAATGAGGGGCAATGTGAAGCACTTTCTGATAGGTTAGATAAGCCTGGAGGGTGTGCTGTCATTGAATATGGTTTGTGATGCTGGAAACTCTCTACCTGAGAACTGACCTTGTCAAAAAAAAGGAGAAAAAATTGTAGAAGAAGTGATGAAATATTTGAACAAAATGTTTTCTTACAGACAGTCAACCTGTAAAATGCTCCTGTCCAGTCTGCAAATTAGAACTCATTCCCATCAGGAAACCAGGTCCACAGAATAGCTGGGTCCCTGGGTGTTGGCGGGGGGCAGGAGGGGGGGATGGTTAGAGAGAGGGAGGGTCTTCTTTTTGACTATTGAGTCTTTTTAAAGAGCTTTTATTTATTTCCTCCTCAGCACTAATGGGTTGTCCAGAAAGCTTTTCCCACACAAGGTACAAGGGGAATTATTCCTGGCCTCTAACAAGTCCAGCCTCCAAGACAGAGGTCAGCTGCAGGAAAAACCCTCTGCAGTCTGCTCAGAGGAGCTGGTGAGTGACAAGACATCTTGTTTTGGTTCTTCCATGGAAAACAGGAGGGAGCAGCAGGTTTTGTGATGGCAAATAAGATGGCAGTCTGCCGTGTCACACAGCAGTGCCATGCCAAGGAAGATGCAAAGAAATCCAGGGCTGGTCCTGCACGGGCTACAGGAAGAGGGTGTGGCATCATTCCTATCACCTGTAGGGAGAACCTGCTGGCACTGCAGGGACCTGACTTTCTGCTTGGGCAGGAAGGGAAAACCTTGCCCTGTTGCATTTTGTGCCTTCTCTTAATGGCTCCTGACCTCCAGTACCTCAAGATGCATTTCAGATGGCTCTGGCATTTGGGTTCTGCCTCCACTCTGCTGGGTGAGTGGTAAGTTAGATCTGATGTGAAAGTCCATTTAAAGTTGGGTTAATGAAGTACATTCTTAGCTACCTGAGTGGGAAATATGAGAAACACCATGATTATATATTTTTTCTTGTAACAATGTACATTGTTTTCATTTTTCAGTGAAATTAGTATTGAACTTGAGCAAGCTTTTTGGAAAAAACCAAACATGACTAAATGCAAATTACTGGAAAAACTTCCAAATAATATTCTAGACCTCCAAGATATCAAGATAACAGAAGGTAAAGCACTGGATACTTCAGTGACACAGTGAATCACAGTAAAAATAGTTGTAGTTAGATAATGCTCATGTTGCACATCTGAAGAAGCGTTAAGGTTGTGTTTGTGCATCCTGCGCATCTGGTCATCTTAAAGGCTTTTTATTGGTGATGAATTTTGGAGGTGCTTCCAAGTTCTCTTTCAAATCATCTATTCTCAAAACCTACACTTAGACTTATAGCTAAGTAAGTAACCCATGAATAATGTGGCAGGTTTTGCCTGTCTATATGCTTTCTTACCACAGCAAAGCAGTTGACAGTATGTCATAGAAAGAAGCACAAATCAGTGACTGGAGTTGAAAAGTTGATGCTATAATTCATGTAAGTTATGAGATGACCTCTACCACCTGGATATACTTTTTTTAAGCTATGCCAAACAGTGCAAGTAGTTTGAATGGTGAACAAACCCTATAACAGAGAGCTTATCCTCATCCTCTGCAGTGCATCAAATAACAGATCATGGAAAGATATCTGCAGTTGCACACAGTCTGTCTGACTCCCAGGTTGTAAAATCTGCTTCTATAAAAAAATTATAGAAGGATGATGAGATGATGAATGGCAGATACAAAATACCATTCAGAATTTGCTTTTGCTGCTGTACCAGGTAAGCAGCTTTAGGGACAGGGACAGATCTTGTGTAATTTGGAACTCACAAATTCTTGTGAACACAAGCAAAGTTAAAACTAAATATTATTTGCAGATGGTATTTATAAATCCAAAAGCAAGTGACAATATTCTTATGAAAAGTACATTATTTTCTTCCTTTAAAATACAATCTGAGATATGCAGATCTTACTTAGAAGTTTTTGCCGGTTTTGTTGACGTGTCAAGGGCTTATTGACTTATTCTTAGGACATAATTTTGTAATAGATCAGGAGCATTAAGACCATCTGGAAAGAATGGAGAAGCAGATTAACTCCTGGATTTAACAGAGATGTGTAGCTGTATGGCCAGACAGATAGCTATGCCACATAAATCATCTGTACTTCCTTTTTTTTTCAGAGAATGCACAAGATGTTGTACAGCATATTTTATACCTCTTGCCTGATGCAACACTGCATGTGGAAGAACTAGAAATCATTGCAAGTAAAATTTCTGATATTGTAGAGCTTTCAGATGTGAGTGTGACACTTGCAAAGACTGTAATGTCTATACTAGACTATATTTTGCTGCAAGAAATAGAAGATGAGAACTTTAGAAAAATAACCAATAGGTAAGTAAGGTAACTTGCCCAGAAGAGGCTTCCTAAGCTGAAATGGCATGATGGTGTAATTCATTCAGTCTATTAAAATATCATCACTGGAGCTAGCAATTTCTGTACTTTGATCTTAAACATATTTGATGTTGTTACCAGCAGAAATCGGTTATTGTGTTGTCAAAGGTGCTTTTAGCAGAACCAGTTCTGCAGAAGTCCCCATTCCAGTGTTGTTCCCTGTGGGCATCCCAGCCTGGAGGCAGCCCAGGGACTGCCCAGCTGCTGTCTCCTCTCACAAGGATATTTGTGGCTCAGCAGTGAGGGCTGTGGGTGGGTCAGCCTGGAGACACAACTCTCTTCCACCCTCTGCCTGTGCTGATAAAGACTTTTTAAACACAGCTATTCAAAGTTAGTCTTCAAAATCTGTATTAAGGATCATGCATCCATGATGTGATTCTCACATATGCTAAAATTGAGGTTCTTAGCTTTAAAAAACGTGCTCTTCTTTGAGGTCTTAAAGGGAACTCAGCTACCTGGTTTTCAGTGTCTGAGCAGAGCACTGTCCAGAGCAGTGCAGCCAGCCTTGACAAGGGCAAATGCAAGGACACAGAGTTTACCCATTCGGAGCTTTACTGGACAAGCCCCTGAGGAGCAGCTCTGCCTTCAGAGCATATCCTGCCTGAGGTGGTGAGGAGCTGGAGGATGGACTTCCAGAGGTTCCTACCAGACAAAATTGTTCTGGCTCCAATATTTTGTCTCCTGGTACAATTAGATGATTGAAAATAATCAAATTAGCAGATTTTACAAGTTACTGCCTTCCAGACGAAGTGCAGTTTTTGACTGGGTGTGGATTTTGATTCAGTTCTTCTCAGAACCTCCTTCTGTGGTCCCCACAGGAGGGTATCTTCCACCTGCCAGAGCCCACTGAATCGTGCCAACTCAACTGTTTGCCATCACCTGAGCCTGTGCCGACAAAGTGCCACCTACCCCAAAATGGACCCATTCTGCTCTAGTGCTTGCTCCTTGTGACCACAAATTAGAGCAAAGGGGGTTAGTCTCTTGGGTGTGTGTTATGAAACCAGCAGAACGTTTCAAGAGTTGTATTTTTTTTTCTTTCTGTTGCTCTTGTTGAAGTATCCTGAAGATGACTGAGGACATGGGCTATAAGGTTACCTACACAGACAGAAATATGTCAGTCATAACCACGTCCTTGGCCCTGTTGGTGCTGCGTCCAGATCCCAGCCTGTTTGGAGGACTGGTCTTTGGCATTACCTCCTACAACAGAGGTGCGGATCTCAAGGTGAGAGCAAAGGATCACCTCAGGGACCACTGACTAAACCAGACAATCCTCCTGCTCTTTTGTCTCATTTTGAATTTGACCTGAGTATGGCACCTCTAAGCATGTCATCTCTCTCCTGCAGATCAGTGTCCAAGAAAACCCTTTCAAAAAGGCTTTGGCCTCGGTGTTTTTGCCAAAATCCCTGAAGAACTTCCTAGGGATCGAGTACTCTGACCCAGACAAGCATTCAAAGATCCAGTTCAAGTTTTTTGGCACTACTTCACTTTTTGTGGTAACTACAACTCCCAGCAAACCCTAACACAGGAGGAATGGGCTCTGCTGTTCTCAGTGCCTACAAAAGAAATCCCAACAGTATCATCTGTTCCGGGCACATTTAGCATCAGACTGATGGAGGGATGTGCAGCCAAAATGTACTCAGGCAGCAAAACCTTCTCTGTAGCAAGGATGCTCTGAGAGGTGCCTGTAGACCTTAGACTTTTTTTTTCATTTTCTGTAGCTGATGTTATTCTAGTCCTTCTGTTCTGCAGGAAAAGAACATACCTTAACCTTCCTCTGATAGTAAGGATGATGCATAGCATATGCCAAACATCACAAAAATAATTTCAAGATTTATGTCTTCATTAAAATAATATAGCAGCATGATGTGCAGGATTTATGACTATTCTAGTACTTAATATATTTTGTTAAGGAGGGATGGGTATAATTTAGAAAGGGAGACATTTCTTTGAAATGATGGCTAAATAATGCTTTTCACAATGAGGGAGCGTTCACAGTTGTGTCCACTGTCTAATGAGCTTAATGATGTACAACCAAATGTTTAAATGTACTGAAACAATTACACAGCTTTCTCAATCAAGCTGGTGCATCTGAAACTCAGTTCTGCTTCAGCTGATGCGGAGACTGTCCCTAAGCTGAATCTAACTATGTTTTTTAATGATGTAGCAAGTAGCTAAATGATATCAGGCATCCCATGGAGTTTAGCTGATCATCATTTCCAAGGAATACAGTTAAAAAAAATGAGAGCAGGGAAGAGCTTGGATTTTTTGCATGTGTGTGTTTTTCCTCTGCAGGATGGCAGTTTAACGATGGAGAGGTTGAACACTTATGTTGTGAGTGCCAGCATTGAAAATGCATCAATTCAAAACCTTAACGAGCCCGTGGCTGTCACTCTCCACCACATAGACCAGAACAGGGTAGGATGTGTTCATTTCATCAGGAATGGGGTGAGGCAGAGCTGACTTCACTTACCCTTTCAGTAAACTGGAAACAGGACAAATAAGCTCAAAACACTTTGCTGCCTGACCTCTCCATGATACATGGACCCAAACATTGACTGACCACACAGATCTCAGTGTTTAATAATTCTTGCAGGTCATTGAAGCTTGTGTCTCCACTCTAAATCCATGTTTAGCAACAAGGGACATTCTTATTGTTTCCTTGTTCTGATCTAGATAATTTTTTTTCAAGGAATAGTTTATTTGCTAAAAAATAGTGGGTTTTGGATTGGACTGAAATGATTTATCCTTGATCTAAATTTGGAAAATAGGTTAAGTCACCAAAAGAGAGAAACTTTAAAAAACTCAAAACCTTGTAAAGATGTTTTCAGAATCAAATTGCTTTTTTTTTGTTTCAAAATGGTGTTTCAAAAAGTTAAAGGCTATTTTATTTTTAAATGGGCATAGGTCAAACTTGTTGATTGAATTCCTGCTTGGCGTTTTTGTGCTGCCAATGTTTATGGTCCAGCCTCCACATGAGTATATTACAAACTCAGGGCAGAAGAAAATTATTCAATAAGGTGAACTTGATTAAAGTTCAAGTTAATGAGGACTTGTAATTGCTGCTTTTATGGCAAAATGCTCTTTCCATTCAGTTCTAGTAAATATATACCCAGAAATTTCACCTAGATATCCCCTCTCTTCTGTCATTTTTACTCCACCATGCCATCTGGCACCTTTCAGATTTTTTCCTTGACCTTTTAAAATTATCTTAATTAAATATTTAATGAGTTATCATCCAAACCTACATCTTGGCTCTCTGCTTAATTATATTTGACAGTCTACAAATCACACATCTTAACAGCTTATCTGTTAGGCTGGCTTCCTGTAAACTCTGTGCATTATTAAACTTTATTAATGATATAATAATAATAAAAGTAAATTAATCTGTGCCTTGGAAAAGTTTGCTGCAGCATTATGAGTAATAAAATAGAATGTCCCCAAAAGAAAACATTGCATTGAATATCCATTTACATCTGTTCAGCTCTCGCTTGTCTTCCCTGCCTGGTTTCAGACAGGGCAATTGCTGAAATTCTAAAATAAAGGTTTCTTGTAGGGGTTGGTTTGTTGTTTTTTTTTTTTTTTTTTAGAAAATCTCAGGTTGTTATTCTAGGTCTTAGTCATAACTTTTGAATGTCACCAGTAATTTGGTGTGACATCTAAGGCATCACATGAACCCAATGAGATTAGACACAGGAATTGGTCTAAGGTGAATCATTTGTCAGATTAGCTGCTGTCCGTAAAGGACTTGAAGGTGTTGAAAGATACAAGTAAAACTGGGAAAATCACTGACTCACAGGATTTCCCTTGGTGAAGGGGAAGACAAAAAGTGGGACTCTGCTGGTTTACTGCTGTGGGGGAGATGGCAAAAAGTGGGACTCTGCTGGTTTAGTGCCGTGGGTCAGATGGCCAGTATCCTGGTTGCATCCCCAAGCTGTGTCCAGCCCCTGACCTTGTGGCATCTCCACTCACCCACAGACCCCCTGCAGCACCACCACACAAATAATGACAGACACGAGTGGGCTTTGCTGCCAAACGGTACAGGGGAAATCAAATCCAAGTGCCTTGGTTGTACACCCCAATTAGAGGTGAGATGCACTGTCTGCAAGTGCAGACGGAGTGCAAATGGCCTGAATAAATGTCACAGCCTCCTTTCCTCTGCTTCCAGGGCAATGCAGAAGTGCGCTGCGTCTTTTGGGACTTTGGGAAGAACAGTAAGTGTTACTTGCTGAGCTGGCTCTGTCTCCAGCATCACAGAGGCCTTGGCTTCTTGACACTGCACCTTGAAACTTGAGTTTGTGCTGCTGCTTTGTGTTGATGTCGATACCTCAGTACTCAGTGTTATGCCCCAGGGATACGGGCATGGCACTGTGCAGTGCTGCATCTACATGAATAAGAAGACTTCGCCTAAGAAAAAGGCAGAAATGCAATGAAATGTCAGGTGAATTCTTATGGCCAGTTCAGGGAATACAGTAGGGGCTTTGCTGGGGTCAGGTCTTTAAAATGACTTAGACAGTCACCAGAGAGAGAGATAACTGTGAATTGGGTTAACTCAGAGCATGTAGGAGGGGTTTCCTCTGCAATTACTAGGATTAGAAATTTATTTTTTGTTTTAATCAGAAGCTTAGCTTTTGGATATGTGATGCACACCACATAAATAGGGTCATAACATTCAGTCTTACCAGAGAAGATCTGGCTATTTCAGTACTGCACTCCACCTAAACAAATCCTCTGCCCTGTACATGTTTCTTTTCTTCTGTTTCCACATCCTCCAGCACAATCTAGCCCTGCACTAGGTTCTTTATATTCTTTCTTTCTCTGTGTGCAGACATTTATTCCACCAAAAGCTTTCATCCAAATTTTGAGGTTCTCAGGCAACTAGAGAAGATGTGTTTTGGTGTGAAATCTTACTTGTGTGCTGCTAAATGACCCTGCAATCTGAACTAACTTGAGCTCATCTTCACACACCCTGCGTGCTACAGATCTATAAATGATGGAGCATGACTAACTGCTTAAAAATCCTTTTTCTCTATTACACAGATGGACTGGGTGGTTGGAATACTTCAGGGTGTGAAATGGAATATACAGATATTAATTACACAATCTGTTTTTGTAACCATCTTACCCATTTTGGAGTCCTACTGGTAAGAACTCTGTGAATCATCTCCCAGAAAATCCCATGGCACTAAACAAAGTCATCACTAGTTTTGGAGAAGAGATGGGAGATTCATATCTATACAAGCTGTTAGATATCTGCAATTTTGCCAATATCAGCAATAACAAAAAAGCCAGTTATAATAATTTAATGGTGTAAAGTCCTTTAAATGTCACTTCCTTCAAGGTAATTTTGTTTTACAGATGTAGTTCATACTTCTTTGCAGTGTAATTTAATCAACCTTAATGTGTTATTTACTGTGTTGGAAGTACTGTGTTAAATTTATTAACTGCCAGCAGCAACTAATGACATCACATCTTTTTGGAAGTTTTATCTATGCTTCATCAGAAAGTGAAGTTTAGTATAAATATGGGAGATGTCATTACCTGTCATCTCTTATTTCTCTGTAATACAGAGAAAACTGCCTCTAAAAGCAAAATGTCAAAAGCTGGGATGACTGCCTGAGAACAGGCTGCATCAAAGGCAAAGAGACAGGCGAGTTCTAAGCAAACTAAGTAGATTAAATTGTCTATTCCCAGTAGGACACCGCCCACAGGATAGGGTGAAGCCCCACCTTTGCCTTTGGATAATTCCCGTAGAGGTCAGTATGACTCTGCTCCAGAGGCAAAAGCCCTCCTGGGAGTAAAATTGTGGCTTTACAGAAAGGAATTTAGATGTTTCAGATTTCAGACAGTTGCTCAAGTTTCCATTCAAGCAAGGAGAATTCAGTCTGATTTTCAGATCACACCTCTCACTGCCACCTTGGTGATCAGCACAGCTACAGGTATTCAACAGCATTGTCCGTGGTACATCAGAGATGCAGGTTACTAGTCTTCACAAAATAGAAGAGAAGCTGTGTCAGGGAACAAAATCCTCTCGATATTCCTCCTGGCAGCAGCTGTGGAGAAGCAGGGCCCAGCCTCCTGTCTGATCTTGCAGTGGTGCTTTCTGGACAAGGAGGATCTACCACGATCCACCACGATCCAAGACATTTAGCATGTTTGTGCCGTTCCCAAGAATGGCAGCTGCCACTGACACAAAGTAGTTTCTCCTACAAAGCGAGCTCCCAGTGGAATAATTTTGGTAAGATCCTGGAATCCATGTTTAATTTGTGGTTTCTGAAGAACAGCTTTTCTAGCTTCACAACTTGTGGCTGGATACTTTAAATACTGCTGTTTAATTTACCATTTAGTAGTTTGTGTATTCTGTGGGGCTATACAATAAGAAACACATAAAAATATTAATCGAAAACCTCCAAAAGCAGCAGTAAGCAGAACAGGAATTTCACAATGTGAAAATGTGGAAAGGAATTTTCTAAATCTGTCTTGGCAAACAACTGTGTTTCTTTCTCTTGTAACACAGGACTTAGCCCGGACAGAAATAGATGTCACACATGACCATATATTAACTCTGATAAGCTATGCAGGATGTGGTGCTTCTTCCCTTTTTTTGGGAATAACGCTCATGACATACCTAACCCTTGAGTAAGTCTGATCCTTTTTCTTACACTGATTTTAATACTTTGGCATTAATGAATTTGCAGCAGTTATCAAAATATTTGCTAATATTTGATGCTGTGATGCATAAGAGGGAAGACTAGAGCTGACAGTATAAATATCACTTTATTTTGATGTCTGACTGTTGGAAATTAGAGAGATTTGAATACTCATACTTCAGTACAAGCACCTGTCTGAACTGTCCAGCAATTTTGATGTTCCTAAATTTCAAAAAATCATGGAATGGTTTGGATTGGAAGGGATCTAAAAGGTCCTTTATTTCCAACACCCTGCCATGGGCAGGGACACTTTCCACTAGACCACATTGCTCCAAGCCCCGTCCAACCTGGCCTTGGACACTTCCAGGGATGGGGCAGTCACAGCTTCTTTAGGCAACCTGTGCCAGGGCCTCACCATCCTCACAGTAAAATGTCTGTAAAGAGTAAAAATTTCTGCCATTTCAAAAATTTACCCCTGGACATGGGTGAGTTATTATGTCAATAATCAGGAATATTCCTGTGTATAGTCTGTACATTGGATGATGCAGTGATAACCTTGTGGGCTTTCCCCTTTTTTTTAGGAAGGTGCAGAGAGACAACCCCTCAAAAATCTTGCTCAACCTTTGTGCTGCACTGCTGATGCTGAACATGGTCTTCCTCACCAATTCCTGGCTGACCTCATTCAACCAGCCAGGCCTCTGCATCACCATGGCCATGCTCCTCCACTATTTCCTTCTTGCAGCATTCACATGGATGTGCCTGGAGTCTGTTCACTTTTATTTGGCTCTTGTCAAAGTTTTCAATATTTATGTCCCAAAGTACATCCTAAAATGTTGCATTGTTGGCTGGGGTAAGTAGACAGATTTCTCCTCCGCTTCTGTGCTTGTCAGCTTCTCTAAGATTGGGGCATATTTACAGAAGTAAGTGAAGACAATGAGCTACCGGAAATGCGATGCACACCCTGCGCTATAAGGATATTCAGCTTAAATTTCTTCTGTCGGGGGAGACATTAGCAGAGAGTGCTTGTTGGTCCCTGCACAGTCATATGCAACTGAAAGTGGGTGTAAGACACTGCTTTCCTACCCCTCTTCTCTTTATGGGATGATTTATCATGGTACCTCACATCAGTGGGTGTGACTGAGGCAGTAATGCTGTCCACAGCCTTCACCCCCATGTGGGGATGCTCAGAGGTGAGTTTAACTCCTTCTTCAGGCCTTGTGTCCATTTCTGGCATTGTCTTCCTCATTCCCACACACGGACTGGATTTGGCTTTCATTCATTGCTCTTCTAAGGACTTCCCTTGACAAGTATCAGAGACTTTTTTGGGAGAAACATACCAAAAAGAACCCAAATTCTGGTTCACCTGTTAGAAAAGGTGTTATCAGAAGCACTGACCTAGAGCAGAATTTGGGCTGTATTTTTTGGGTCACTATTAGATGCTGTTTTAGAGGGGGTTTTTTTGCTCTTGAAAGTGTGCAGCATATTATCATCCCTATCCTCAGATCTGATGTCCCACACAACTGTTCTTAGGGCCAGCCATCCTTGATGGTGCTGTTGGGCAGTTCTCTACAGAAAAGCCAGAACTGAAAAAAATATGGGAAAAGTGTGGAAGGGAAGACTGATAAAGCACTGCCTGGGAAACGTCTGTCTCTATAAGCTCTTAAAACAAATTGCTGTGGTCTGCTTATCTTTCAACACTCAGCTTTTGTAATAATCAGTTGGTTTTATTTTACCAGATTGGATCCCTTCTGGAGATGTTTGAAGACTCATAAACATTTTGCAAACATGGATATTTTTATGCCTACTCATTTGTAATTTGCATAAATAAGGAGATTAAACCTGCTATGCTACACATCTAATTACACTTGTTTCAGAGGGAGCTTTGGGGGTAGAGTTTGATCCGAAGATGCACACATCTGCTGTAATTACGTATCAGAGATTATCTGACATCTTTCCATATTCTCAGTTTTTTCTTTTGAATAAAACTATTTATTTTTCTATTGCGTTCCACATTAGGAATACCAGCTATTGTAATTACTCTTGTGCTCATTATAAATAAAGACTTCTATGGCAACGGGTCACTCTCTGAGAGCCATCCTTACAGCAATTTGTAAGTACTATGTTTTAAGCTTTTTGATGGTCATCAGAGTATCTGAAAAATACAAGAAATAACCAGAAATAACTCACTTTTGTCTCTTCTCCCCCATCTTTACCCTCTCCTTTTAGTGGCTCTGGTTCATAGGAACATTTTGAATGCACGGCTACTACATGGAGTAATTTTCACATCGGTGAACTGGGCTTGAGGACAGGGAGGGCTTCTGCCAGTCAACTCCACTTTTATTTTCTGTGAAATTTCTTTCTTTGCATTAACCCAGTCTAATGGGATATTTGTATATGCTTCTGCATGTTCTGGGTTTCTGGTAAAATCTAGAGGCACAATAATTGCTCCAGTATTTTGCACATTTCCTTCTGGTTTTTCTTTTTTTTTTTTTTAAATGTCAGTTCACATCACTGTCTCATCATAATTTCAAGTAGTTTTATTTAAATCATCTCAACCTCCTCTCTTTTCCTGTGGGAAAACACTGCATTCTTTCATCCTTTTAAAAAAAGCTTTTATAGCAAAGAATGCTTTCATGTTTCCGCCTCCTTCTTGTTTAGCACAATCTGATCACTTGTTGGTGAAGATTACCTGGAATATTTGAATTTTCTCCCATCAGAGGGGCAACACACACCCATGACACGTCAGAGGGAAAATTGTTCCCCATTTTTAACAAAAAGACATAAAGAAAAAAAAGAAGTAAAATTCACTAATTTATGTCTAAGGAAAAGCTAACAAGTGGCATGCTATTATGTAGACCCCTAATTAAGTAATATTTATCTTGGTTTTCCTAAGGCAGTGTGTCTTTGTGTTTATACATTATTAAGTTGTGAAACAATCATCAGGTTTATCTGAATTTGGCAGAAATGTCAATGTCTTAAAGTTACTGAATTTCCATAACATCCATAAAAAAAGGTAAGTGCAGGGATTCTATGAATGTCCTCACTGGGGGAAAATAACAAGTGCTAGGGAATGCCCCTAACTGGGTGTTGGAGAGCCATACAGAATACTTATTTTGGGAACCCAGCTTCCTGAGTTTCCCCCTCACATAACTCCTTATTGAATAAACATCTCCCTTTCTTGCAGTTGCTGGATCCAGGACAATACAGTGTTCTACATCTCCGTTGTGGCCTATTTCTTCTTAATATTTTTGATGAATACAGCCATGTTCATCACTGTTCTCCTTCAAATCCACTCTGTGAAAACAAGGACACAAAAGACATCCAGATTCTGGAAACGGGGTCTTCTCCAAGACCTCAAAAGTGCTTTCAGCCTGATGTTTCTCTTGGGCTTAACTTGGGGCTTTGCCTTTTTTGCCTGGGGAGCAGTGAGGATATTTTTCTTGTATTTCTTCAGCATTTTTAACACCTTGCAAGGTAATTTCTGAATGGAGTAGTGCAACAAGCACAATGGTTTAGGGATGTGAAATAGAAATAAATCTGTAATATCATGTAACTCAAGCATGGGTGAAGATACAGCTTTTGTATTACAGGCTTTAGCTATTTTAAAAGAAAGTTCTGTTGCAGTGGAATAACAGTGTTGTTTAGATAGTACTGCTGTGATAGATAGATTGTTAAAGACATGGATTCATGCCTTGGAAACACAGGTCCCAGTAAATGCGCATTTTCAGGAGCTGGCATGATCCTTTTCATCTGGGCATAAAAATGGCCGATAGAATCCACATCGACTTGCAGATTCTTCTTAAACCAAATCTGCAGAAAACTCTTCCTATCACCCTTTCATATGCACAAAGAGGTCAGTGCAACTCTGGGCCAACATGATCATAAAATCATAGCATGGCTTGGGTTGGGAGGGATCTTAATATCCTGATGCTGGTCCAGGGACACTTTGCCCACACAGAACACACTGGTATCAGTGGCATGACAAAAGTTTAGAAAATGGGCAGCAGGTTGGAGAATACACATGAAAACCCATGAATCTCTCCTTTCTTCTTTAGGGTTCTTTATCTTTGTGTTTCACTGCCTAATGAAGGATGAAGTAGTGAAGCAGTGCCGAGTACACTTCTGCTGGGGAAGATTTCGTCTAAGTAATTATTCTGGTAAGCACTGAAGGGATTTGTTTAGCTGACTCATAAATCTTCATCTGCTACTGGTGTCACATTTGTTCTGCATTAAGAAATAAGGCTCCTCTCAACAGCCCTTCTGCATTGCGTTGGATACTTGTTCTTTAATAGGTCTTTATCCTCTTGCCTTAACTTCTTATATGATGTGATGATGGGGTGTCAGCATGCAGTAAAAACTGCAGATTTCCAAAACGGATTTCAGCTCTGTCTCTTAATTCTGTTCTCACATGCCATTCAGTGTTCCCTTATGTGAGCCATGTTTTTGGTGGCTTTCCAGCCTTCATAAAGCTGAGATTCTGAAATTTATGCAGAATATTGGGCATACTAGTTGCTATTTTTTACGTGTGAGAGCTGGATTTGCTCAGCATGGGAAGGAGATGGGAGATGTCTTGCTGTCTTTGGCTATCTGAGGGGTAGTTACAGAAAAGAGATGGATTTTCAGAGCTGCACATCAAGAAGACAAGAGGCAATGGACACAAGCCACAGTGATGGAAATTCACATTATTTTTAAGGAAACACATTTATTTCACGATGTGGGTAGTTGGATGTCAGTGGCCCAGAGAGATGGTGGGGAGAGTCCCTCTCCTTGGAGAGTAAAAACTCAGCTAGACACATGCCAGACCAACTTGGTCCAACTCTGGGCAGGAGGTTGGAGTGAAGACCTCCAAAGGTCCCTTCCAATCGAAATTATTCTAAGATTCTTCTATCTGCCAGCTCAGCAACAAATAGCATGTGCCGTGGCTTATTCTGGGCTACTCCAGTGATGTTGATTTTTTACAGAAATGTGGAAGAATTGAATAACTCTGTGTGTCTGTCAAAATGAATTGATGTTATGAATGGGTATAACAAAGCAGAAGCTTAACCAGCTGGTTTTCAGGAAACCAGATTAAAAATGCTGTATTAACACCTGTGTCTTGTGCACAGCATCCTGTGCACCCTGTGCTGCTGAGGAAGAGGCAGCTTTCCATTTGCAGAAGGGGAATTCAGTGCAAGTGCTCTCAATAGAACACAGAGTGTTCTCCCTTGAGCAGGGGCCAGGTCAGTGTTGTATGACACAATAAAGATGAGGCTGCAATTTCTACCCTTTGTGTGACTCCTGCTTTCTTCTTTTTGACCTTATCAAGTTAGTATTACTAGATTGGGTCCTCAAGGGAAAATAGAAGACTGAATTGCTGGTATCCAGCGCCACCTGCACAAGTGTGATGGAGCTAATGTAAAAATTAACATCAGGAATTGTGCACTGTGTGGCACAGAGACCCCTGGCCTCCGGGTAGGAATAAGGATGGCACAAGGATGGCACAGGAAGCAAGCACAGACCATTCCCCTCTCTGCTGTCTGGTAGCTTGAGATGAGGCACCTGTACAGAATTTTATTTCTGCACCTTCCACTCTCTGATTTCAGACTGGAGTGGGTCAGGTGCAACTGCTGGATCTACACCAAAGCATTTAAACCACAGATCACCATCCCAGGCTCTGCGGAGTCTGCATTCTAATGGAACAAGTTCAACTTTCAATGCAGATTTCCTTCCCAGGACTTCTCCAGATACAGATTTTATGATTGGTAAGAAAAACTGCGTGCACTGCATAGACTATAATAGATATATACGATAATAAATTCTATATGGTGACAGTCAAATCCTAACCAATGGAAATAAATAGGAAACCTTTCATTGCTTTGTCTGTGCCAGGCTTCCATTTAGGGGTTAACATTACAGATGGCTTTTGCTGTACTAGGGAAAATAAGAAAGCTCTTAAAATCCTGGGATGGCTTTTCTCCAAAAGGACAGGAACTCCCTGCTCAGCTGCCACCGTAGGTACCTAAGGAATATTCTACCCTCTGCCAGCTGACTGCCACTTTCATGGCACCTAGTCCCACTTAGGGAGCACAGCAGTCTTGAAATAGACTCTGGTGCTCTCTAACTGGAATTGCATTCCCAAAAGAGCAAGGATCTTGAGGATTACAGAAGGCTAAACAGGACATGCTGTGAGCCTTTTTAATCAGGAGAATCCCAGAAGAAGGTTTTGCCTTCCAAGATGGAGAAATTGTTGCAGAGCCATATTCTGAAAAAGGAATAGCACCAAACATTCCTGGTTGTTTTTGGAAAAATGCTCATGTCTGCTATTTCCCCAAAGATATTAAAACTGCCTAGGCAGGTTCTTTCTGAATACATTAAACCAAGTTATTATAATGGAAAAGTGTTCCCAATTCTTTCCCACAGCTGAAATCCATTACAACCCTGGTGCTGTATCTCCAGAAGATGGTGAGACCAACCATCCTTGTTCACGAAGAATACTGTCCATGGATACGGGATTGCACTATCCACAGAAAGTAGGATTTTTACATTGATACTGAATTTGTTTTCCTCTGCTTATCTAATGATGGTTCTCTTTGGAGGCATGTAGAAACATAGTTTTAAAGAATTACTTCTAATGTACAGTTATCACTCTGGACACAATCACAGAGCTAACACATCCCATGACTCGATTTTAGGCTTTGTTAGGAATGGCAGTACTGACCACAAGAGGATTTGGTCCCATTGTGTTTCCAAGATTAGTCCTCACGTTAAACAGAGACTGGAAACATTCCTCCTCCTGAGCCCCGTTCACAGTTTGTCCTCCCTTTTTTTCCCTTTCCACTGTCCTGATAGCCCTCTGTTTCCTTCATCTGATACTTATCTCAGAATCTAATACCTGTAATATTGAGTTACAAGTGATATTTTTGTGCCTGTTGGCTGAATGTCTCAGGCATGAATATCTGGGATCCTCAATCGGTATCTTTCCTTACTTTTTTGAAATGTACTTCGACCAACTTATACATGAAGAAATTGGACTCAGATTTCCAAGATGTTTCTCTCAGTTGTATGTTTTTTATTTTCAGACATACTGTCACTGATGACTTGAGCTCAGATCCCTAAGGAGATGTAGATGCATATCTAAATGTTTGAAAATGTTGCCCAGTGCCTTCAAATGGAATGTAGAAACAATAAAAACTGAAAATCCCACCTTCAAGGAGTATCCATATGTATGATATAGGTTTCAGATTATCTCTCCTGAAAAAACCCCAAAACTAAACCCAAACAGAACAATAGCAGATAAAGTCCTACTGTCATTGGAGCTGGAAATAAGGAAGTTTTCCCTTTAGTGTTGCTTTGCTGTGAGTACAGCAGGATGTAAACTCTATTTTGTAACATCATAAGAGAGATTTAACTTTCCTCTCCTGTTGAGGAGGGGCTTTCTTTCAGCAAATATGTTTGAATTGGCAATTTGCCTTCTCAACCGAACCCTAGTTTCCATTTTGAATGCCCTTCTCTGTATCATTCAAGTGAAGATTTTTAATATGATTGTTAATATAGTGGAACACTAACCTGTACCCATGTGTAGTGGTTTCAGTTCACCTTTTTATCTTTTGTGAGATAGGAGATTTGGAGGAATGCAAAACAGGCTCAAAACTTAAAGAATATGAAAAGGTTTATTAACAGAATTAAAAGAGAAAAGAAAATAATAAGAAATTAAAGCAAAATCCCTCTTTTTACTCGCACACCTCCTTTTGCTCTTCCCCAAACCAGCACAAAGGATAACACCACATAATTCTTGGTCAGTATTCACAGTTCTTAAGAATCTCTCCACTAGTTAAGGAAAAAAAGAGGTTTCTTTTACTTTTCATGGTTTCCCAAAACTGTATTAGCCACAGCCGCACAGCCCCCGCCTGGGATTAAACTGCCACCGGGAAAAACATCTCTCCCATGTATAGAAAATCAGTTTCTTTACCATGGGCCACACATGG
>VZTH01007728.1:24103-43010 GCA_013397815.1 Aleadryas rufinucha
TCTCTCAGCTCCATTGGCCTCTACTAAGATCTCTGTGGGCCATGTGGGGGGGGGGGGGTGCAGTCCTCAGAAGCCTCTGCTGAGTGGTTGCAGCTATTTGCAGCGATTATAGTTGTTCGTCAACTGCCGTGGCTCTGGAGGGATTCTCCCGCCGGCACGCTGGCATCCCGGGGCCGTGCCCCGGCACCGGGGGCAGGGGGGGAAAGCTCGAGGCCGCTCTGAGGAGTGGAACCTCAGTGCCATCTTCCCCCCCACCCCAGGAACGGCAGAACCAAAAAGAGAGGGAACTTCCTGTCTCCCCCAGGCTTAAATATGGAAATTCTGAAAAGCGCTACTGGTCAAACGAGCTGTCTGTCAGCTTAGGCTCAACCTACCACACCATGACAGAGGAGTAAAATAATGTAATGGAGTGATGTCTTAGAACTGGCATGTACGATACAAACAAAAGGTTCTTTCAGTCTGTGAATAACTCCCACATAGCAATTAGTGGAAAAAGATGAATATTTTAATGTACAGTAGCTACAGCCAACCTACTTGAAATCAGACAGATCACCTTCAGTTCCTTGGCTTTATGGGAGAAATCTTGACATTAAAAACATGCAAACAAGTTCCACCTTGTACCCACTTGTTTCTAACTTGAAATTGCTTTCAAGGGGAATGAAATTTAATATAACTGGCAGCTCATTATGTCATGAACTACTGTATTTTTTATTTTCTTTAGTAAACTCTTTGTTCCACAATCTGCTGCTGAATACAAGTTTTCCCTGCTTTCCAATGTGAAGCACAACACACTGTGCTGTAGTGCTAAAGCTGGTCCTAACTCCCCCTGCACCCCTAACCTGGCTGCTGCACACCCCAGGGAGATCCTGAGAGACTAAGGAAGGAGGCTGCATAGTTCTTTGGGAGAACTGGAGTTTTAGTCCTCCTCCAAGTCCCTTTGAGACCAGTTTGTCTCTGCTACATCAATAAGACCAGGTGGGTGGACGGTCTGATGTGTCTCTATCACCCTGCTTTGACCCACACTTTCTCCTTCGTGCAATAATTCTTTCATCCACTTCAGGGGACAGAAAATAATAGGTTTGCATTACAAATAGACGTTAGGTAACAATTTCTGTTTTTAAGGAAAAAGAGGTCTAGAGAGCACATGGAATTACCATTACTGCAGGTCTTAAAATACACTCAGGGTGATGAGACAAATATCTGCAAGAATTGGTATTGATTGATTTTGCCTTAGGGCAAGTCCTCCCAAGTGTATTTTCTATTACTCTAATTTAAAATAAAAAGACACCAAGAAGAGGGCAAAACATGAGAGCAACAAAAGACTGGCCTTGTTTCCTGCATCCTGTAATTGTTTTTTTACATTCCTGATAAAAGCTGACATGTACCTTGATTTTCTAAAGTTTTTGCTGAAATGCCCTTGTAAAGGATTAGGAGCAACAAAGATTCAGGTAAAAGCTGGACAAGCAGCGAGAAAAGTGCTGGATTACGGAAGACTTCTCAGGCTGCTGAGAAATGTCTGGAAATGCCATTTCTTGGGCATATCCATCAGCACGCTTCCCGCTTTGGAGGTGTACCAGTGGGAAGAAGGGCAAGCTGCACAGAGTGGAGATCTCCATTATTCCTACTGATTCTGGTTTTTTTTAAAAGCAAAATCTGGAAGCCAATTTTTAAAAACCTGTCAAGTTCCTTATGTAAAATGCAAAGCACTATTTGTTCTGGGAAGGCGGTTAGCTCACTTCCACTCTCCATCACATGCCTAATGGCTTTTCCAGCTAAACAGTGTATCATTTATGTTTCAAGCATGGCATTGTGTAGGTTGTCAGCTGGAATGAAGATGTGTAATTTTCCTTGGGCTGAAATAATATCTTCCGCACCAGCACTGTTGCATTTGCTCTTCTCCAACATACCTGTGCTGACATTCTGTCACAGAATTGTGCATTGATATTTTTCACAGGGAGAGGACACGTACAAAGACAAATCTAATAACATTTCCTATGTGCTTGTGTTTCACATCCTAGTAATTTTAAATGATGGGAGCAGCTTCTGCAGGTCTGGCTGGAGTGTGAGCGATGTGTGACCAATACAAACACATCCTCCACCTCCCCATTTGGATTCTATCAGTTGACTTCTACTCATGGCAGGGGGCTGGGATGAGATGATCTTAAGGTCCCTTTCAGCCCAAACCACTCCATGATTCTATGACTCAATGTAAAAGCTGCTTTGATTACTAAGTTACTTTCAATTTACTCCTAGACTGCTTATTTTTAGTGATACATACAGCAGGAAATGTGTGCTCTATTTTAAAGCAATAAAAGGATTTCAGAAGGTATATTTATCTATGAAGACAATTACTTGATGACAGATCTCAGTGGGTTGTTAACAATAGGTTAGATGATACAAAAGAAATAAAAAATGATAGTAAAATCACAGCAGCAGTTGTGGTAAATCGAAAAAACATTCCCCACTCCCACCTTACTATTTAGACTGGCACAAAACTCCACCACTCTTCATCCTAGCTAAGTCAGGGGGTGCAGCTCACTCATGGGACTTTTTAAGTCTCTTCATGGGCAAGTAGCTAAAACTGCCTTCTAGTTCAGCATATGTACAGTGGTTTGGTAACCCTGGGATAGATGAATATTACATAGGATGACATCTAAATGTCAGTACAGCTTGTTTAAGCTTCCTCCTGACTGTGTGAATCTTCAGTAGTGGTTAGCAGTACACCTAAGATGTATAATTCTTTCTAAATTTAGCAGACAGCTATTACTGGGACAACAAAAGAAATGTCATTAGGGGAAATTATTTGAGATTAAAAGTCAAAATACTGGGAAGATAATTGCCTATTGCATAAGATGATTGTTGAGTCTTAATGCACAATTCTCTACGCTTTTAGGTATCAGAAAGTATTTAACATGTAATGGCACTTTAATGGTTCCAAATTAAATGTATCATGGAGAGTTTCAAGGATGCCCGAAAGAATTATCCTTGCTATATTACTTCATTGCCTGATTGCTCCCGCAACTAGAGAAGTGCAAGGATATGTTCCAGTGTTTATTTTTCTCTCTTTTCTAAGAAATGACACCAATATTTCACTGGCCATTCCCATACTGAAACTGGCTGAGGAAACTCCTGGAAAAGGACTTGCATCCTGGAAGGGATGCAAGAATGGAAAAACAGGATAAAAGGTATTTGGAGCCATAGATTAATGACAGCATCTGAGATCCCATTGCAGGCAAGTTGCAGCACACTAACTCCACTGAACAGTCTGGATTTGGGCATTGTAACAAAATCAGAAACTTTTTGTCGCCCTGCAGTTCACAGTTCTGCAGTATTTTCAGTTTTGTAAATAGTTTCTCATGCACCTTCTATAAACATGGCCATGCTCTACTATCTGTTCTCTCATGTTTACCTAACTGTCTTTATGTTTTGGTTATTGTCTCTGATGTTTGCATTCCTTTAGTTATGTGACAGACATAAGTTCTGACCAATGGTCTTGAGAGGAGGAGCATTTCATCCTCCAATCCATAGTAGTTTCTAAGACCATATAAATAAAGATGGGGGGCAGAGGTCAGCTTTTTCCTGGCCTCTCCTCACCCTGACTGCATTTCTATCTCAGTGTCTCTGTGTCCTGATTTCGTGTCCAAGAGCGACAACTCTTTTCGTATATTTTAACCAAAAAGATACCCCATCTTGTTGCTGCATCACTGAATGCTCCTCTGGACAGCTCCTCTGAACTGACCTTCCATCTCACTTTCATCACAGTGAGGGCTGGGATGGCGTTATTTTTGCTTCTAGACATGCTGATAAGTCTTGTGGTATTTGAAAGTTTAATTGGGTAGCTCATCTTCAGTTTCAAAAAGCAGGGACACTGTTCCAGTTAAACATTGCTGCAGGATTTGATGCCCTGAGTCTCAATACCCACACAGCTCCCTCTGCCCTTGGTGTAAAATCAACTCCACACAGATAAACCCAGAAATAAACCAATGTATTTTTCTCCTAAATAGGTAGTCTTTGACAATAAATGATTACACTCTGCTATGAATGTGACACAGATAAGGAAATTGTCATTGAAGTGTACTAAAAAATATTTCCCATTTTCATGGCTCAGTAGCTAAGTCTCCGGCTGCTGAGGAGACTGAGCAATGGTAAAAAAATCAAAATACAGGATAGAGAAGATGTTCCCACTTAGTGGTGAAAACTATCGGATTGACAGACACTGAACTCAAGCTCTTGTCATCACAAGTGAAGGAATCCAGAGTGAGCATTGCCCTCTGCAACATTCCTCCCCTTTGCCTGAGACTTGTAGCTCTGAAATAGATGCCTGGCGAGAAGGGGAGGTGATGTTCTCTCTGTTTCAGGAGGCATTCGATGTGGTGCATGGAAATGACTTACTAGCATTCTCCCAGTAGGACACAGCAGAACAAAACATAGCCCTGAATATGTTGGTAATCTGCTCTGAATATGGACTGCTCTCTCTGACGTGGATGCTCACTCCAGCATGCATTCAGGCTTTTCCACTTAATACTTGCCTGCCTGAAAACTAGAAAATTGATTGGAAACAGTCACACAACCATGAAATGGCTTTTTGTCCCCTCATCTTGCCATTACTTGTCATGCCATTGGTAATATTGCTTTAAAGAGAAGACACTAAAGCTCTAACACATTCTGACTGATGTAAGTCAGAAACAAGGCAATTACACACACCCATCCCTGAGAATGTTGTCTCTGGAGCAGGGACTCCTCTTCCCAACACAAAGGTGGCAAAGCCAGTTCAGAAAACACTAGGAAGAAAAACACATTTCAGAAGTTCTAGTTGCAAATGCAAAGTCTGGTTTATAAGTTGGAGTTGTTAAAGGGCTCCAAGTCAGGACTTATTGATCAAGGAGCAAAAAACTTTCCTTCATGTCAGAAAAACATGACCTAAGAGGAAGGCTACTGGGGTTTGCTGAAAGGAAAGATTTACATTGATCTGGGCAGACTGCTAGACTTAAATCAGTTTTCCTCATCCTGGGAGGAGTAGGAGGAATGTGGCTGTGGTGTCCCAGCAGCAGAGTCCTGCTTTGCACTAGAGAGTTTGGGCACATGGAGAGCAACCAGAGTCATCTGTCGGAGAGATCCTAACCTAAGAACAGCCTTTTATAAGAGAAGATGCCACAACAGAGTCTACCCGATTCAGAACTGGGGTAGACTAGCTGTTCAGAACCTCTCTGCTGTTAACACCCGACAAACATAAATGGGTGCTGTCAGTGGAGAGACGGAAGGATACATCAACCAGCAATAAACAGATGGTGAAACTGCTAGGACAGACAGTCAAAGGGTCTAAAATGAGTTTGAGACATAAAAGAAGAATTAAGACAACTAAATAGTTCTATTCAGAAATTATACAAATAACAACTGGACAAAAGTGAGTTAAAATTATCCTAAAAACACCAGGCTGGCTAATATAGCTGCAGTTCAGTGTGTATCAGTTCTGTGCTCCCAGCACTTTAGCTACAAAGCATTCTGACATATTTGTATAAATAACAATCAATGCAGCATGACCAGTGTACTTTGAAATAACAAAAATAAGCGACACAAAATAATTACTATTTTGGAGAATAATTTTCTTTAATGTGAGTTAAGGTTTTGGCTGTTTTCTTCGTATTTTGGCTTGGTGCAGAGCAAATGGTTCTGAAAGATTTTTGAGTGGGTGACACTATGCAGCGCATGGCAATGATTTAAGTCAGTAGTCACACTGCATTAAAACAGAAAATTTGCATTAAAAATGCAGCTAAATTATATACTCTTGAGTATTTTACTGATTTTTTTTTTTTACAGCATGGAGTTCAAAAGGAGCGTTTATTTTCTGTGAAGCTGGAACTTGAAAAAATAGCCAGAATTACTCAAATTGCTTTTCACATCAGGAGGCAAAGCTCTAAAATAATGCCTTAGAGTACTCTACTGGAATAACAATGTAGAGTATTCTAACAATAGAGTACTCTATTGGAATAACAATGCCATTCTCTTCCTTTTCAACTGGATTTGAACAACAGAAAGCTATCAGAAATAGCTAAAATTCTACTATCATAAACAAATTGCAGATGTGGTTTGCTGTCTGTCCTTCATATTTTCATTGGGCCTACACAATGTTATTTTGTGTGCTTTTTGAAAATAGTGTTTTTCACCTCCTACTGATCCTCTAAGACAGTACCTTAGGCTCCATAAAGAGAGAGAACCTGGGCAACTACCTAAAACCTCCAGTAATATAAGGACTGAAGAAAGAATTGTGAGAAATGATGAAACTTCCTTCGGCCGCATTCCCACAGGGAGGCAGAAAGATAGGAAAAAAAGCAGTCTCTCAGCGGAAGGACAAAACCAAGTAGAATTTCATGCTGCTCTGAGCAGAGTTAGACATATGTACCATGCCCTGTTAGAGAGAGAGCAGGGAAAATGTGTCTGTGTTTCCAGATTGGGGGCGGTTCTAAAGTGTGAAGCATCAGAATGGGCATTCAGATCCAGGTACATGAACTCAGGTCCAGTTCAGGATGAACAGCACATGAAATACCATGAGTAAAAAGAATTTTAAGCTTTTGCTGTTTTCTGGAGTTGCTTGCATCTGTGACACGTTGATGTCCTCAAGAGGCTTTAATATGGGTCGGGAGGTCTGTCTGCTTTCCCTTTATACTTGAATCATCCCCCAAACCAACTGCTGGGAGCAACTCACAGCTCAAGAGTCCAGTCCTGTGGATTATGAGTTACACAGAGGGGTATCAGTTCAGGTCCTCCATCCTGACATACAAAATGTCGAGTGACAGAACTACTGAGCTTCAGAGTTCATATTGCCAGCCCAAACCTCTCAGACAGCCCTGGAAGCTCAGGGACTGTAAGAGTTGGTTGGGATCTCTGCTGCTGACTGAGCTTTGGTGCATTAACCAACCTCTGGTGAAATTCAAGGCAAGCAACAAGCTTCTTTCAGCTCAATTCCAGTTTCAGCTAAACACCTGATGCTTCATTCAGATGCCACCCTTGAGTACTCAACACCTGGTGAAGTGCAATTAGTCCCCAATGTTTGGTGACACCCTGCTTCTCCCATACAGGAAAATGAAACATTTTATGTAAGTATCTGACATTAAGCTGTCACAATCTGCTACAGTTACTGAACTCCGTATTAAATATAATGCATGGTACTATGCCAATGTGGGTGGACAATATAATCAGGATCCTCAAAGATACCTAAATCTGTGAGCAACCTACATACTGTGCCTGCATGAAAAGACATCTTCTGGTCGATGATGACAAGAGCTTCTCTTCTAAAAGCACTTTCAAAAAGCATAATTGGAATTTTTAACCCATGAATCGTCTTTCCATCAGTGACTCCTTCTCCCACCATGCTAGAGTACAGATCTTCCTTTTGATGTACAGTCTACCACCTGGTCTTTCACCACCTGATATCTATGGCATGGTTATATTTGAAAGGATTGGGATTGGGAGAGGAAAAATTAGGCTTTTCATGCAGAGTACTTAGAGAAGTTTTTTTTGAGTAAATGAAACAAGCTTGATTTTGTGTATCTGCGTGTGTGCAGCTAAAGGGACTCTGCTATAAGGTTGTTTTGTGATTTGAGCAGGGTACCTTCTCCACTCCGATGTCACAGCTCAAGAGCAATCCAAAGGAAAAATATTCCAGCACCTGATCTTAATTTTCAAGGCATAAGGCTTCGGTCCTTTGATCCCTTTTCCACTCCCGCTATTTAGAAATTAGATCTTGGCTTTCTTAATTTTAGGAGACTTAACTCAATGCACCACATTTCTTGTATCTTAGTTTACAGAAAAGTTAATCAGGAGTTCATCAAAGTAAGATGATTTGAGCACATAATGAGGTGATGTGAGATTTGACTGTTGACTAATCTAAAGATAAGAAAACCCATACTACTACTAATATGTCTGATTGAGAAAGCATCAGGAAAAGTTATTTTTCTCTTAGAAGATTTGAATCATCAGTTGTACCGTTAAAAATCAATGCATACATGAGTTATTGCAAGATAACAGGCATCTATCCAGCAAATACCTATAAACTTGTTCAAACTTTAGCATAAGTTGTGGTTTTCATGTCAGTGGGACTGTTTCAAGGGAAAAAACCTAAGTGTTACCAGGACTGTGGCCATACATTTTGATTTTATATTGCCTTTTGGAAGGTCACTGCATTTCTGTGATAGAAAGACTAATCAGAGCATAGTGTGTCTCTGTAGCTTTTTCAGCAAATACTAACTATATTCTGATGTATTTTATCTGTCATTAATGTATACTGAAGAGTTTTGTGTTAAATTAGTATATTCTCTGCTTGCCTGTACCATTGAGAAAACTATTTCAGGTTTTCATTTTATTTCCATTTTAGAAAATTTTGAACAACAGTAACAAAGGTTTGCTATGTAATATACAAACCCAAACATTACACTTTTGATACAATAAGATATTTACTCGCCAGACATCTCCAGGAAAAAGACCCACCTCATTTAGCTAATGTCTTTAAAGAAACTTCGTTTCTCTTTTCCTCCTCCCTCTCTGTTCCCCTAGCTGAAAAGCCAATAAAAACATTCTCCTCCTCCTCAGTTCAGATCAAGATCTATGTGCATTTCTCCTAGGCATGTTTTGAGATCCAGAAGGAGATGAAAGTAGTCAATGTTAACAGGAATCTGAATTTCAGATGCAAACCTGTACCTTTCCATTGATCCTGCTGATATGCTGCAAGCTAAGTATTAAACATTTTTTTTAATCAATTAAAGTCCAGCCTGGGGAGAAGAAAGAGTTAAAGAAATGTGTCAATTACACTCGCAATCAGCTAATCAGACTTTGTGTGCATCTATGGATGGTATAGAACTGAAATCAAGCTCTGATAATGAAACCATGAATGAAAAATGGACTGAAGACTCCTTTCCAGGATTAGAAATACTGTGCACAATTTATGTTACATATGCTGTGATCATTTCAGTGGGTCTCCTTGGAAATGCAATACTCATCAAAGTTTTTTTCAAGATTAAATCAATGCAGACGGTTCCCAACATCTTCATCACCAGCCTGGCATTCGGAGACCTGCTGCTTTTGTTAACGTGTGTGCCTATAGATGCAACACGGTACATTGTGGATACCTGGCTCTTCGGAAGAATTGGGTGCAAGCTGCTGTCTTTTATCCAGTTAACATCAGTTGGAGTGTCAGTGTTTACCCTGACTGTTCTCAGTGCTGACAGGTGGGTCTGTGCAACTGATTTGCCAGGAGATGCTGCAGGTTTGAAGTTAGAAATGAATAAAATAGCAGATATTATAATTTGCACAGTCTTAAATGGCACATTGTAATAGACTAAAAATCCCAAACTACCAGTCTCCCATGTAATTTAAAAATGCATGTTAGTAAAATTGTAGCACTTCTTTTTAAGGTGGTGAAGTGAGAAAAACTCTTAAACTCTTCTGACCTTTTATTAGTTTGAAGTAGAGTACAAGGGTTAGTCTCAATTGCACAAAAAAGGGAAATGGCTTAAGTTGGGAAAAAGACAGTATATTGGTGCTATCTAGTGGTACAGTGAAGTAGTCACGGAAGATGAAAAATAAAACTGAATATGAGTGAAAATTCTTTGACCTATGCAGTCAGGGAGACTTTAAAGTCCTAGAACATAAAAGACTGTCATGGGATAAAAAGCCAAAAGAAAACACAGAACAGACTGACGGACAAAGGAATGACTCATGATTTGATGGCTAATGTAATTTTCAGCTTGAAAAGTGCATATATATATTTTTTTTTTCCTCTTGTAGTTCTTCTGTCTTTTACAGAAATATTTTAGCCCAGGGGTCCTGAAATTAAACTCAGGTTGTAACGACAGTGTTGCTAGGACGGATCAGTGTTCTGACTGCTGTCAGGAAATGCTGAATCTGTTTTCCATGTACTTCTTTCTTGAATGAATAAAACTAAGATGAGATTTCAGTTCTGTCAGCAGGAGCAGGAGCACCGAGGAGTAGAAAAACAAAAAATAAAATTTAGTATTAAGAGGGAAAAAGATCTTCATCTTGTCTGCCAGCAATTGTGGATTGTATGTAATAGCAAATTGTTCATGTGTCCAGAATTTTACCAATGGTACTGTTACTGTATTCCAAAATAATCAGCCAGCACAGGAATGGCCACATAGGGTCAGATCAAGGATCCATGTAGACCAATACCAGCCTCTAGCAGTGGTAGTATAAGGACAAAAAAAGACGCATAGGAAGAATAAAAATCTCTATCCAACTACATTTTTAACCCTATGCCTTCAGATGACACTGAACAAATGTGGTTTCTTTCTATTTAATAACCTCAAAGGATTTAGCTTCTGGATACTTGTTCAGCCTCTTCTTGAACTTGTTTAGCAGTGACTTTCACTGCCTGTAACAAACAACTCCTTTTATTTCTGCACTGCACATGGCTTTATTTGATGGTGCCGGCTCTTGTGTCACAAGAGACAGAGATCCCTATTTATGTCTCAGGGCTATTAATCTCATAATCCATCCTTAGGTTGTTTGTGTTTCTTTTAGTTAAGGTGTGCAGAGCAACACATGGTATTCAAAGGTTGCATGAATCAGGGACATAGGTAATTGCACAATTGTCTCTTTTGCTCTCCATTATTTTCCTAATACTACCTAACATTTTGCTTTTTTTGTTGTTGTTTTTGGTTTGGGTTTATTTTAGGGTTTTTTTCACTACTGCTAAAGATAAAGCTAATGTTTACAGTTAACTATCTATTGTAGCTCCAAGGTCTTGCTCCTGTATGATGTCAATTCAGAATTCACCATGACTAGATGACCTTTAAAGATCCCTTCCAACCCCAGCCTTTCTCTGATTCTATGGTTTAGACACTTGCTTCTGTATTTAATTCTTCATGGTAGCTGTTACATAAATACTCTGTGTTACATTATCGCAGAATGACTACATCGTATACTCACAGAGAAAGCTCAGATCAGTCGTGCTCAACGCCAGACTGTTGTGTTCTAATATGCTAGAAGAGCTCAAAGTCAATAAAAATGGTATTTATTTGATAAATAGCAAGCCAGCTTACAGCTTTCTATTTAAATTTGCCTAGAGGAGAAAAAGACCAGATCCTCAGTTTGTGCAAAATGGTACAACTAAGCTGTCTTATCCTCTGAGTCCTTTTCCACCACCTTTCTTTTCATGCCAGCCTTGTGCCCCCCTGGAGGGGTAGCTTCTTTCTGCATTATCAAGACTTCCTGGTCCTTTAGGAGCAGGGTATATTGTTTCCTGTGCTTCATCTGCCTTCATGGAAGTTGGTCTTTTTCCATGTGCTACTTCCACACATTATCATACATCCAGAGGTTAATCCAGATTTTTCTCATATGCCTGACTCAGTCCACATGCTGCAGGATCACAGGCATGAATCAATGGCAGTGCCCTCTCCTGCTTCAAAAATATGAATGAATCCTGGATCATTATTTTGAGTCAGATCAATGCATTCAGCTGTGGTCTTAGGACGATGGAAGAAAGGAGGGGCGAACATGCTTGGTTTCGTGTATTTATAAAATAGTTAACCTGTTTCATACCTTCATCAGTTTTGCATACTAATTCCCTCGTTTATCTTTCAAGGCAGTGCCATAAAATTAGGAGTGATGATTGCCCTTAGTGATCCCAATCCAAACTGTAGAAGCCATCTTTACACAGGAAGGTTTTAATGGCAAGTCCGGCCTGCCAATCCATTAAAATACAGGCTTGAAGTTAATTTTTACATTTCCATTTTAATTCCAAAGAGCTAGTGTCTGTTTTTATTTCCAAGAGAATTCTAGCATCCTTTGTTTAGCAAGAAAAGTAATGGCTTTAGCCTTAAAATTTCGCAGTGTCAGTGCTCGTATTATTTCTGTGTTTATTGTGACAGTGATGTTGGTCATTCTAGGTACAGAGCCATCGTTAAACCCTTGGAACTGCAGACTTCAGATGCACTCCTGAAGACCTGCTGTAAAGCTGGCTGTGTTTGGATTGTCTCCATGATATTTGCTATCCCAGAGGCTGTTTTTTCAGATTTGTATTCTTTCAGCAATCCTGAGAAAAATGCAACTTTTGAGGCATGTGCCCCCTATCCTGTATCTGAGAAGATCCTGCAGGAAGCTCACTCCCTGGTTTGCTTCTTAGTGTTCTATATTGTGCCCTTAGCTGTCATTTCTGTCTACTACTTTCTTATTGCCCGAACTTTATATAAAAGTACATCCAACATGCCAGCAGAAGAACATGGTCATGCCCGTAAGCAGGTAAGCTCTGATCAAGCACTAAACACTCTGGTTTTCCGAAGTCTATTGTGCTGATTAAATCTGAATTCTTGAGTACACAACCTGATAATGGAGTAAAAAGCTCAACAAACTCAGCCCATACCAAACTCGAATCCAAACTCAGCTGTGCACTTAGGCACATGTTCATGACTCATCACTTGTGAGTGTCCACACTTCCCTAAAGAGGGACGGGTCTGTCGCACTTTATCATGACCCTGTAAACTCAGGAGTTAAAATACTGAATTTTAAACATGGGGACCTCATCTATGTGAGCTGACACATTAATTACTGTACTTTTAAATCCAAGTCTATATGAGAGTGCCATATGATTTACAATGGAAAGGAAATGTGCTCTGCACTGGGAATACTTTGTTAAAAAATTATGAAATAGATTTATTTTCCTGTTTAGTTCTTCTCGTTTGGGGGTTTTTGTTTGTTTTCTCGTTTTCTTTTTACTTTTTGCTTTTTAGGTTACTCATGCATTTAGACTTTTACACTGCTTTGCAAATCAGCACCAACAACACAAACATTTTACTAATTGGTATTAATACCAGCTATGCATTAATTTCTTGTAGATTGAATCCCGCAAAAGAGTTGCAAAGACAGTACTGGTGCTTGTGGCTCTGTTTGCCTTCTGCTGGCTGCCCAACCACATCCTCTACCTGTACCGCTCTTTCACGTACCACACGTCTGTCAATGCTTCCACCTTTCATCTGATAGCAACTATTTTTTCCCGTGCCTTGGCTTTCAGCAATTCCTGCATCAATCCTTTTGCTCTTTATTGGCTGAGTAAAAGTTTCCGGCAACATTTTAAAAAGCAAGTCTCATGCTGCAAGGCAGCATTTTGTGCAAAGCCTCCCAGTGCTCCCCAGAGCAGTTCTCCTACCAGAGCCCTGTCGGTCACGGGCAGCATGCACGGCTCAGAAATCAGTGTTACACTGCTAACAGATTGCAGCATCACGAAAGAAGAGGAAAGTGTTTAGTCCATGTGAGATGAAGGACAGAAACCAAGTCTTTGTGATCAAGTCTCTGCTACTAGGATCCTGGAAAGAGGTGCCATGGCTTGCCCTGTCTGTGAAAGTGTGTTCATAAGGAGTTCCTCATTTTTCAAAATATACAATAAAGAAATCAAACTGTGTGGGGGAAGAAGCTGCAACAGCTGAACTTTCCAGCATAAGCTCAAAGGGACTGTTCATGTTCCCAGGCATGAACATAGATTCCTAGCTGGAATTCCTGGACTGGAAAGGAGAGGACTTAGCGGAGTTGGTGCAAGCATTGGCTGTAAGGATGGTTTTGTTCTTGGTGATTTGCTCTTTGAGTCATGCCTGAGAGCTCCCTCTGACAACTACTTGCATCTACAGCAAGCAAGAAAAGCCACTTGGTCGTAACACGATCAACCAGGCACATTTTTGATTCATTTATTTTCTTGTCCTAAATGGTAATAACTGGTAAACACATGAGAAAGAATGCTAAAATGAAAGAAGGTTAAGGTTTGTAGCACTGTGAAGTAAAAAAAGAGAAAGCATTATGGGCCAGATCCACAGTAGCTGTTGCTCTGTCAGTGACTTAGAAATTCTGGGTAAGAGCTGACTGCTGTGTAATGAAATGGATGTTCCTAAGGAAGTTAAGGGAACCCGCGGGTGATCATCTCTCTGCGAAAGATATAATCATCTTTAACCACACTTGTAACATTCTTTGTGATATATGGGTAAAACATCTTGATAGTGCAGAGTTTTTTATTGTTACAGTAATTTAATATCAAGAAATTGGGGTGGATCTGTATCAAGAGTTCTAGTTGGGATTTACAGTGCACTTCTGAAATGCTCAGACATCCCCTCCTGCCTTACTTTATATCCCAAAGTGGTCTTGAGTGCACAACCTGGATTTCTCTCAGATGTGGAACTGTGTGTCCAATCCACCGAACCAGAGTAGAACAAGTTTGAAGTGAAAAATATACAGTGTGGAGAGTCAGACTGACACTTTACCTGCAGAGATCCACTCCTGCTGTAGTGTACGTGGTTGTATCTAAGTGGTTTGCACATTCAAGCACACTGGGAGAGCTGGATTTTTCTATTATACTAATTTTCTATTCTTCAAGTTGTATCCCTTTTTAATATTAGGATAGGCAGTCTTAATGCCATAGGCCTTCTAATCTCAGATCCATCTGATTTTATGACTAGGTTTGCAGAGGCAAATCAGGTCAGCCTGTCCATGCTCAGCAGCACTGTTGGCAGGGACTGCCTTCCCATCAGGAAGTACAGGAGGCAAGTCTTCCTACCCCATGTTACAAAATAGTTGAGTGACACTTATTTTTTATGAATTTTGCATTCCCTAAACCAAAATTTTGTTCTGTGGAAGCTGGTGATAAAAAACACAATAGATTTTCGATTGTTTAAACTAAGGGACTTCTATTCCAAAAAAGAATTTGTGTGTTAAAGTATAAAACAGAAGTTGCAACATATGAATTAAAATAATTCTGTCAGTCACAGAAGCTTCAATTTTAACTAATCCTTGAAGGTATAGCCCCCCTTCAACTGCACAGAGCCTCTTAGCAACACATGGCTGGAAACCCATCCACGCATGCACCATTATCTGAGTTGATTATAAGATGAGAAAATGTATTTACAGTCTGTTGCCCACTCTAATCAGAAAAATAAAACCAAACTATAAATCCTAGGGGCATTGCAATACAACCTCCATTGTCATCATAAAACAATTAATGACAGACCAGTTTAATCCCCTCAGGCCTGGCCTTGTTTTACTACAGTCCTTGTGCTACAAGCTGCAAGGCTACAAGCACTAATTTTCAAATGGATTCCTCCTTTTATTGTACCAATTGTATACCAGGATAGGACCACTGAAATAAATGGAAATCCAACAGCACAGAAATACAATTTATGGCATAGCAGATTCCAGAGACCTTATTTTGCTCTCTTTGTCTCAGTGTAACACGTTGCCTGGTAGAGAGCTACGTACAAATATAACAAACATGTTGCACTGCTATTTTCTTCTTCTCCCTTTCCTTTATGGAGCTGCAGGGTGAAACTGAAATAAGTAGATATGCCTACACATTTATGAACCTACATTTATCTTCCTGGATCTTACTATAGGGAATTCTAAACAAAAGAAAAATCCACCAACATTACTGTTCCTTACATTGTTCTTTATTCTAGCTTAGTAACACCCTTTGGGAAACAGATCTCCTACGTGTTTCTGGACTTCACAATTTGTCTCTGTCAGAGACCAAATTTCCCACTGCAAAATCTTTGGCTACACCTCACAGCAGCCCTTAAAACCCAGTTTTCTAATTCACCGTTTTTCTTCCTTTGCATGCAGCTACTTTTTGCTTGTGTAACTACTTCTCTAACTGGATTGTCTATATAGTAACTGCTAACATATCCTGTTACAAAACTGATGGTTTTGCTATATTCTGCACATGTTCTGGTCAAAGACTGGCAATATTTCAAGCCACAATTTAATTATTCTGTGTACTTTATGCTTTGGTAATTCCGTACTTCCAAATCTTCATGGCATGATGTATTGGAGTGATATATGGGTCAACATATATTTTTATCTAACCAATCTAGTATTATTAATTCCATCTACTCCCCACAATATCATTATCCATAAAAAGTCTCCACATTACCATACCTAGGTTTAGGGGAAGAGTTGTTTCCTTTGCCATCTTTTCTTGGTGTTCCAAAACCAGTTTCTTTCACTGATAAGTAATACAAGTATAATTCTATAAGAGCATGTGGGAATACCATCTATTTGCATAAATACTGAGTGTTATCTAGCAAATAAATGGGATTAATAATTAGGGGTTCACTATTTACTATTTATGTCCACAGTGTAAGAATAGGTAGAAAAAAAGGCACAAAATACTGAAAGGCAGACTCCCTCAAAGGTCGTGTCCATATAGAGTCATACTGAGAAAGTAAATACAATTTCTAAGACTTACTTTTTTTAATAGTTTGTTTTGTGAATGAGATGCACACATTTCATGATCACATTAGCAACAGTTTTAATATCTGTGTGTCGCTACGAGTTGCTGGTTTAGTTAATACTCCCCAAAATCCACAAAAATTAAGAAACCTGTGTCAAAGCACTGCTAAAGTGCAAGTGACTGGGGTATTAAAGTCAGTTACACAATTATAGCCATTTTAAAGCTCCCGCTCCTGTTCCCATAGAAATTTTTTATTTTACATAGGCTGCCTGTTGACACTCCTGTGTTTCTGCTGAGAATACTATAATTAAAAGAATAATCCAAAGCTACACGAAGCTACAGCACTTACATATTTCAATCAGTGTTACTTAAAAAATGTAATATGGGCTTTAATCAGCATTTGGTTGTTGGGTCTGCAACAGATGGTCCCCTCAGTGTGAGGTGAACTGTGAGGTGGAATTTCTATGCATAGGACAGGATATTGAATTTTTAGTACATCTGTACTAGTTCTGTAATTTTTCCCACCATGAAGACTCCTCATCACTCTCAGTAATCTGTGTAAAAGCTACAGGCTCCAGACCCCTGAAAGCTCAAAGAGGAGTAGCCTGTCTGTACTTAGTCACTAGTTACTGCCTTGATTTAACACAACAAAGCAGCTGAAGAAAAAAGTGTTTACCTAATTAAGGATTAGCTAGCAAATTACTGATTCCCATCTTACAGGGAGCAAAACACTTCAGGAAAACCAATGTATCTGTATTTTTAGTAGGTGGTACCTCTAAAACAGGTGGTATCTTCAGACCATCAGTCAGCTCTGATGGGCCAAAATTGCCTTGTATCCCATAGACACAGATACAGAATCATCATGTTAATGCCTCCTTTTAATATTTACTTTGAGACATTTTGCCAGGATTTAAAACACCATTTCTTGATAGCTTGGACTGATCCAAGCTGTGGATCACTTGAGCTTTTTACACCCTCCTCAGAAGATGCAGCTTGCAACAGCAGTGCTTGTGCAGCCATGATCTGTATCACTTCAAGGGTGAGATTGAGAGGAAAGTTGTCTCGACCCCACAAAATGATGAGTTTCCAGCTGAGTCAGCTCCCTGGGCTGTTCACTGTGTCTTTACCAAGGAGGAGAGGAACAGATGGCAGTGGTGCCGTTGGAGGCTGCGCCGCAGCAGCTGCCGTCACACGTTCTATTATGTGAAGGAAGTGTGAGGGAACTCGAGGCAGTATATCCTCATAACTACATCAGAGTGCGCAGAGCAAATTTACTGAGCATTAACCCCACTGCACACAAGCACTCTCTCACTCCCATTGGACTGAGAGTAAATTTGGATCTCCTGCTCCCCAGGACAGTGTCCCAGTGCCTCACTGGCAGATCTGCACAGTAGGGAAAGCTGTATGGACCTCACTGCAATCGCTCAGGTAATAAACGTTAAAAACCCTGCAAAAATAAAACAAGCAGTTTAAGACTTAAATTGTATTTCTCTTACAAAGTTTAAGGCTATCATTATCTGATTTCCAAACATATACCCAATTCCAAATTTTATAAGCAAGCGCAGTTTATGTCAAGCCTCTCATGTTTCTCTCCAAAATCCAGTAACTGTTTAAAAGTGTAGACAAATGTCCCTTAGGCAGTAATTTTATAAGGGATCACAAAGCAATCTTTGGACAACTACCGCAACAGACCTGCCAAGAGAAAATTCTTGAAGCATCAAAGATGTCATTAACTAGGCTGGATGTTCTTTGTGCAACAGCCAAAGGTTGCTTTGCTTTTCTATATTTATATCCTCAGCAATTTCGTCTGACAGCCTGCTGCCCAGGGAGGGAGCTGATGTTCGTGTCTCCCTGCAGAGCTTCACAATCACGTCTTTGATTTTATTGTCATTCCAGTCTGTATGTTTGTTCCTGGTACACTAAATTCCAGAAAACTTCTGTTTATAATTTTTATTTCTGAGTTGAAAGATTGTTTTGCCCCTGGCAACCAGCCTCTGCCAGCTTTGCTGGGGCTGCTCAGCTCAATTTTCATTTATAACATGTACACTGATACACGGGGGTTTATAGCTCTAGGTTAAGGTTTGCAAAAGAAAACATGAAGAGTGTGCCGCTTTATGCTCTAAATAGAAATACTTTAAAATACATTAGCAATTAAAATTCGGTTTTGATGTAATGCTGTCTGGGCTACACTGTAAAAACCACTAGATGGCACTAGATGAAGGGCTTTTAAAAGAACTGTTTTGAGAGTGAGACATTGAGTCTCTTCGCAACATCTAAAATAAGCCTCTCTTAAGTATTTAGATTAAGTTTTTCTTAAACATTTAAACATTAAGAATTTAGTGATGCCCGAAAGATAGGCTGGAAATAAATCTCCATAGACTGATGTCTATAGAGCAGGTATTTGTTTATTGCAGCGCTGGTGGTGAGGGGGATATCCAAATTGATGCTCAAAAGATAGGCTGGAAATAAATCCTCATAGACCGATGTCTATAGAGCAGGTATTTGTTTATTGCAGTGCTGGTGGTGAGGGGGATAGCTCCTCCTAACTCACCCACCCTTGTCAAGTGCAGTGGCATATTTATACAGTAAAATTTTGCTAAAGGTTGCTATGTCATTACAGCATCATCACATACGCGCCGGAACTAATTTACATAGCATGATCTCACGGTTATTAGATAATTCTTTGCACTG